>SNQJ01S0013124.1:19445-49024 GCA_010110895.2 Picea sitchensis
CTTCTGTTGGTCTGCAAGTCTAGATTTTTCGTGTGTGCAATCTGCCCATAACTTATCAAACTTGGGTAACTTGCTTCTTGCACACACTCCTTGTACAAAAGGAATCCAAAATGTTGGAAACCCATTTAAGGTTGTGGTTACAAGTTCTTTGTCACTAATGACATCTCCAATAGCTGCAAGCTGATCTCTGATCTGAGAAATTCTCATAAGATAGGATGTGACAGATTCTGAGTTGTCCATCTTCATATTACGAAGCTGATTTCTTAAGGTAAGATTTTGGTTAATGTCTTTGCTTTCATATAACCTACTGAGTGCTTCATACATTTGCCTTGCTGCCTGTAGTTTGGATATATGAGGAATCAAGTGATCCTTTAGTGAATCTGACACGATTCTCTTTGCTTTCTTTTAATTCTTCTTATGCTTGGTCTTTTGATCTTCTTCCTCTGGTTTTAGTACACCCACTGTAACATGTTCTAGAAGATTATTCTTGTCTAGAATCATCTGCAACCTATGCTTCCAAGATCTGAAGTTTCTAGATCCTTCCAGCATGTCTTCTACGCTCATGCTGGTAGCCATTCTTTCTTGTAGAAGAAACCCTAGCCCTCCGGGCTATAGAAATAATAAAAAAATCAAATTACTTGGATTTGAAAACTAAACTCACCAAAGGATGTGCTGGACTGAGGCGAGTAGCCTAGTGTGTTTAGATTTCAGAAAATCCAACTTTTACCTCTCCAAACTTGATCTGCGGATTCTGGACTAGTGCTTCTGGTTTTCTAGTACTTTTGGTTTTCTGTACTTCTGGGACATTGGTACACTGGTACTTCTGGTACTTTGTGAAAACTAGGGTTTCACTTTTCGAGATATCTAGCCACTGAAAAAGTGCACTGAGGATGCCAAAATGTTCCTTGAGGTAGGGCACACTTTTCTAGATGGATTTGAGGCTGAAAAACTTCTTTAATAAAAAAACCCTAATTTTCATGTATGACAACAGTGACGTTTTTCTTTTTCCTGTGAAAGATGTGCTCTTTAGCTTAGCTCTGATACCATGTTAAGGTTTAAGCTATTATTAGGTTACTTTCAATTTACTAGATAACAATAGCATAGATAGGATCACTTAGAGAAACACAATCACAAGAGTACACAAGCATTTATCTTGGGAAACCCTTAATGGGAAGAAAACCCAGCAAAACTTCCTTAATATAGATAGCCAATCCAATGCCAAGATAATGAACCAAACAACACATAAATTCCTCTCCCAAGGATGTGCCTTTGTTTCTCTTCCTTCTTCCAGCAACTGGTAACTGCAACTTCCTTCAATACTAACGCACTAGATGAGTGAGCTGAGTGTGTGTCTAAATGAGGTGTTGGCCTCTCTTATTTATACAATTCCGACACGTGTGGAAGTGTCTCTTCACTGGCAGGGCCGACTTCTTCTTTTGGGTGGTTATAACCACCTTTAATATATTCTGGGACCGACTTCTTATTTTTCCTATTACAATTAGGGTTTGACCAATCCGCAAAAGGGGATTTGGTCATTTACACTACCCGACATGATCAATCCACAAAAGGGGATTGATCTAATCAATAATAAATATATTTTATCTTTATCCACAAAAGGGGATAAGAATATTNTCTAGATTCTTCGTGTGTGCAATCTACCCATAACTTATCAAACTTGGGTAACTTGCTTCTTGCACACACTCCTTGTACAAAAGGAATCCAAAATGTTGGAAACCCATTTAGGGTTGTGGTTACAAGTTCTTTGTCACTAATGATATCTCCAATAGCTGCAAGCTGATCTCTTATCTGAAAAACTCTCATAAGATAGGATGTGACAGATTTTGAGTTGTCCATCTTCATATTACGAAGCTGATTTCTTAAGGTAAGATTATGGCTAATGTCTTTACTTTCATATAATCTGTTGAGTGCTTCATACATTTGCCTTGTTGTTTGTAGTTCGGATATATGAGGGATCAAGTGATCTTTTACTGAATCTGACACGATTCTCTTTGCTTTCTTTTCATTCTTCTTATGCTTGTTCTTTTGCTCTTCTTCATCTAGTTCCGGTACACCCATTGTAACATGTTCTAGGAGATCATTCTCGTCTAGAATCATCTACAACATATGCTTCCAAGATCTGAAGTTTCTAGATCCTTCCAGCCTGTCTTCTACCCTCATGCTGGTAGCCATTCTTTCTTGTAGAAGAAACCTTAGCCCTTCGGGCTATAGAAATAACAAAAAAATCAAATTACTTGGATCTGAAAACTGAACTCACCAAAAGAAGCGTTGGACTGAGGCGAGTAGCCTGGTGTGTTTATATTTCAGAAAATCCAACTTTTACCCCTCCAAACTTGATCTGCGGATTTCTGGACTGGTGTTTTTGGTTTTCTGGTACTTTGTGAAAACTAGGGTTTCACTTTCCGGGAGATCTAGCCACTGAAAAAGTGCACTGAGGATGCCAAAATGTTCCTTGAGGTAGGGCACACCTTTCTAGATGGATTTGAGGTTGAAAACCTTCTTTAATAAAAAAAAACCCTAATTTTCATGTACGACAACAGTGACTTTTTTTTTTCCTATGAAAGATGCTCTCTTCAGCTTAGCTCTGAAACCATGTTAAAGTTTAAGCTATTATTAAGTTACCTTTCTATTACTAGATAACAATAGCATAGACAAGATCACTGAGAGAAACACAATCACAAGAGTACACAAGCATTTATCCTGGGAAACCCTCAAGGGGAAGAAAACCCAGCAAAACTTCATTAATATAGATAGCCAATACAATGCCAAGATAATGAACCAAACAACACAAAAATTCCTCTTCCAAGGATGCGCCTCTCTCTCTCTTCCTTCTTCCGACAACTGGTAACTGCAGCTTCCTTCAATACTTGCGCACTAGATGAGTGAGTTGAGGGTGTGTCTAAATGAGGCGCTGGCCTCTCTTATTTATACAATTCTGGCACGTGTGGAAGTGTCTCTTCACTGGCAGGGTCGACTTCTTCTTCTGGGTAGTTATAACCACCTTTAATATATTTTGGGGCCTATTTAATATATTCTGGGGCCGACTTCTTATTTAGCCTATTACAATTAGGGTTTGACCAATCCGCAAAAGGGGATTTGGTCATTTACACTACCCGACATGATCAATCCACAAAAGGGGATTGATCTAATCAATAATAAATATATTTTATCTTTATCCACAAAAGGGGATAAGAATATTCTTTGCAGTTACACAATATTTTAACAAAGCCAAGGGGGGTAGATCCTAGTTACTAGATATGATTAACGTTATGTTCTAGGAGTTGTTTTTAATTAGTTACAAGGCTGGGGGGAGACTAACTTATAATGCAAAGGCAACAATGCAAGATGCAACTTTCTACTTATGTCAAGAAAACCCTTCCCTAAGTCAACTAAGACTAGTGCCTATGGTTGGGCAAAGGGGTCAACTAATGTTGAGCGAGGTTGATTACAAAACGATTACAAAGATCACAAAAGTACAATTATCCCACAACAAATTAGATACAAGTACTTACAAAAATAATGAAAGATGTTACAACGATTATTAACAAGAGATACAAGATATACAAGATACAAATGAAACAAACTAACCAAGTGCTTTAATGTGAACGGAATTTAATGATATCAAAGCATAAAGATCATCCACATTAAGCCAAGCATGCCCCAATAGCACTTACTCTATTGGACTGCTTATCATTGGCAACCACAACACTCAAGATCCAACAAGATGATGCATCCACATGGGATGCGCTATCTCTTGAGGGATCACACCATAAAGAACACTTAACAAATGAAAAGAAGTGCTTAAAAGAACAAGTGCTCAACAATACTTAAAAGATTGACACTTAGATAGTTAATCCACAAAGGAGTGTACTTGCATGTAAAAATGAAAGAGATGTGTGCTTGCAAGTAAAGTTTTAAACAACCATAAGATGTACCCAAGGAAGTGTTGCCTAAAACACTAAGTGGATTAAAATTTGCTTAAAGATTATTAAAGATTTTAATTACCCCAAGCTAAGTGTCAAACCAAAATCCTCCTCCCCCAATTACCAAATGGCTGATGGATGCTCAAGAAGTGAGGCAACGAGACCTACCCTAGCTTCACAGGTCAACCCTAAAAATTTGAGTACTCCCGAAAAGGACGCCGCACGTTGTGAGACCATCCCCGGCCTAGCACTTTCCGTTGCCTTCCTCAAACCCCGTTTTAGATGGCGAAGATGGAGAATTTAGGTGTCCTATTAAGTCTAATGTATGATTATGCCTATGGACTAAGTATTTTGAGGTGTTTGTGAGTGTTTAAGTGACTTTTACTTGTCCAAAATTAGTGAAATATGCCCAAAACCGAAACTTAAATCAGCTATGAAAGTGTTCTTAAACAATGTGATTATAGCATTAAAACATGTAAGAATACTTGAATGAAAAGTTGAAATGAAATGTTGTCCTTACAACATGTGATTATAGCATTAAAACATGTAAGAATACTTGAAAGAAATGAATGCTATGAAAGGACAATAACAACTTGCCAATGAAAAGAGAAGATTACTTTAACCCATCATCACTTAACCATGTGTGTTATTGCATTAAGAAAGTATGCTAAGAAATGAAATGTACTTGCTGAAAAAAGATTGCTCCTACACCACATACATGCCTCACATATACTTCAAACTTAGATGATGGCAAATGGCCTTAAAGATAGGTTATTTGCAAGTTAAAAGGATTATTTCTTAAACCATGTGATATTGCATTAGAACATGTGTTATGAAACTTAAAATATTATAGCATGTAAGTAAGATTATGCCCCAAGGGCTTAAGCTAAGATTAGTTACGTGAATGTGAGATCTACTTCTAGAAGATTTTAACCATGTGAGCATAAGCAAATCATAAACACATTACTAATCTAGCCATTATGATATTGGGGGTTGGCTTAGCCAACTACTCATCCAAGGTATAGGCAACCATGAAGAACAAGACTTGAAATGAAAAGAAACAATTAAGAAACACTCTCAATGGCACAAGGTAGAGGCAAATCTACCTTTGTTGTGCCAAGGGGGGTTGGAAGCAAGAAAATGACTTTAGAAATGCTTAGAAAGAGGTAGGGAAAGGGTGATTTTCGTTACCCAATCAAAGGAGAGACTTTTGGAGTGTTGTGTGACTGAATGTAGGCAGCATAACCCCTTGACCTGGTAAGAACCTGCAAAACCCAGCAAGCTATTGTTTGCTGGAAATGTTGCACAACACAAGAAAAGTTAAGAAAAAAATATGTTTTTATGCATAAATTTTTCACATACAAGTATCCCAATAAAAGTAGATTTAATGTGACCTATCTATGATTGTTAGCAAACTGAAATATAGAAAGAAAAAAAAATTAAATCAGATCTGAAAAACAATGGAGTTTAGGTAGGTTTTAAGAGTAGACTCTTCCTTGAGGCTAGCCCAATAAAACCCTAGAGGTAAACCTGCAAAAGTTGTGAGAAAATATACAAAAATAGACAGAATGTGAGTAGATCTAATTGGTAAAACAAAATACTTTACAATACCCAAATAAACACTTCACTAGATATATTATAATACTACCACAAGTCTATCCAAACAAAATACTTTGCTTGGAGCTTCTACTCTAGATCTATAAACTTGAAGCAAGAATGAGAGAGAAAAATAGAACAAGATCACCTCAATAGTAGCAAGAAGTAACAAGAATACTATTTGTTTCTTCAAATCATCCAAAGCCATTCTATTACTCAAGAGGGGAGTCTTGTGGCAACATGTTGCTCCAACACTCTCAAGAGCAAAATGGAAGGAAGCACAATGAACAAGAAATAGAGAGAGATGAGATGAAAATCCAGTAGCATAACAATAGCTCAAGATATGGTGACCAAATGAAGGAGGAGAGGGTTCTATTTATACCTCAAGAGGCAAAACGACCCCTCTTGGATCAATGCCAAGTGTCACATCCAAGTCAAAGGAGGGAATCCCAAGGAGAGGGCGCAACTTTAGGGTTTTGGAGTGGATTGGTGAGGTGGATGTGAGTTGGAGGAGGTGGGGCCATGCAAGAGGGTGACATGGGAGGCTAGGAAAAGCGCACCTCATGAGAGAGGGACCCACAACTCAAGCAAACTCAAGTTGTAATGTTTTCCCAAGTTAGGGGAGCGCAAATCCCCTAGGGAGCGTGAGGGTTAGAATAAGTCAGTGGGTAAGACGGTGTGAAAAGGTTAGGAGTGGGGTTGGGTAGGTTAAGAATCATCTCTCTTACCTTTATCCACCATTACTTTCATCCATTTGCTCATAAATTAGAAAAATGACAATTTACCTATGTCATGACTTAGCAATTAAAATTGTTGTTTTGACTTACTGAGACTCCTGGTGGACAAACACCTAGCAAAAGTTGTTCGACTGAGTTAAAACTTAGTCCAAGGGTGTAGGGGGTGTCTTTCCATTTCGTTTGAGCACAAATACCCCTAGAAAAAGCCCAAGGACCTAGTTTTTACAATATTTGCTCAAAAACAATTAATTAATTAAATAATTAAACTTAGATCTTTAGGAAAATTTAATTTATTTAATTAATTAAAAAAAACTTATCTAGACTCGACGGAATTCCGCAAAACTTTCTAAGATGTCATACTTGGTCATTTACATCATTCTTAAACACTATCTATCAGAAGACAAAACCATTAGAACGCCTTTCACCACTTTGGAGGAATTATTGCCTGGTGGGAGGGAAAAACTCAAGGGAAATTAATAAGGCTAAAAAGCCCAATTAATAACCCGAGGATAAAAAACCCTCAATGAAAGGAACTCCACTAATGAAGAAATCCCAAGGTAACTGACCTAACCATGATCCATGCAGACCTATTACTTTATTAACCCACGCAGGGGTGCGGAAATTTCGTTTACAAAAATGTGTGTTGGAGGCATAAATTGCCCAGTAGAACCAAACTGTCTTCAACATATTAGCATCTGATGATGCATTTCTTCATGCCTCATGGAGATGATCGCCTAGTTGAATAGGCAGTTAACACTATTCATATAGGTTCCACAACAACACTATTGAAAAACCTACCCAAGCAAACTAGTTTGTTTAGGACATCTACTCAATATATCAAGAAAACTTCAACAAGAAACAATGTCACCTCCAATCTAAATGCACCAGACTAATATTTAATGCACCAAGACTAATATTTGATACACCAATGTCTTCCAAATCTCTTTCTATTAACAAAGTAGGCAGTTGCAACAACTAGTTGCTACAAGTTCATCTCCAAAAGTGAGAGCAAGAATGAATGAAGCAAGATGGGAGAGATGAGAAGTGTGGGGAGAAAAATTGGTAGCATAAAAATAGCACAAGAAAGTGGTGAAGAAATGAGGGTGAGAGAGCCTTCATTTATACTTGGAGAGACAAAATTATCCCTCTTGGATCAAAGCCAAGTGTCAACCACGAAGCATGAGTGAGGATCTCAAGGAGGGGGGCACAACTTTAGGGTTTGGGTGAGGATTGATGAGGTGGATATGAGGTGGAGGGTGTGGGACATGTCCAAGGGGTGAGTTGGAGGGCTTAGGAGGGCGCACCTAAGGAGAGAGGGCCCCACACCTCAAATTATTGCAAGTTCTAATGTTTTCTCATGAGGGGGGGCGCAAATCCCCTAGGGGGGCGAATTAGTTGAAGTGGGTAATAGTTATAGGGGGTGTATAATGGGTAGGAAAAGGTTAGGATAGGATAGGATTAGATAAATACATCATATCCCACCTTTACCTCAATCATTTAGCTCAATTTTACAAAATTTGACATTTTTACTATGTCATGACTAGCAATTAAATTATTGTTTTTCACTGACTAAAACTCCCTATGGACAAACACCTAGCAAAAGTTGTCCAACTGAGTTGAAAATTGATCCAAGGGTGTAAGGGGGTCTCATTCCATTTCTTTTGAGCGCAAATACTCCTAGCAAAAGCCCAGGGACCTAATTTTTACATTTTTTTTATCAAATTTTAATTAAAATTACCCAACTTAGGCAATTTTAATAAATTAAAAAAAATCTATCTAGACTCAACGGAATTCCGCAAAAATTTGAGAGATGTCTTACATGATCATTTACAAAATTCCTAGACACTGGCCACCAGAGGACGAAACCATTAAAACACCTTTCACCACTTTGGAGGAATTATTTGTGGGAGTGAAAAACTCAAGGGAATTAATAAGGTTGGTTAGGTCAAATTAATAACCTGAGGAAAAAAACACTTAGTGAAAGGGACTCCTCTAATGATGAATTCCTAAGGTAACTGACCTAACTATGATCCATGCAGACCTATTACATTATTATTCCACGCAGGGGAGCAGAAATTCCAATTACAACAGTGTGTGTTGAAGGCCAACACTGTCTTGTAGAACCAATAAGTCTCTGACTTGGTAGCATCTGATGATGCATATCTTCATGGTACATGGATTTGACCCGCTAGTTGAATAGGTGGTCAACATATGGCTCCACATGGGGACATGTGTTTGATCTTCACATTTGGGAAGGAGAGCATACGAGAATCCAACATCTACAAAAAAGAGTGTTCACCAATACCCAACATAAATATATATATACAACAAATAAAATGTTATAAACAACAATTACATAATGAAATAACTATTGTACCATAACTACAAAATGAAACTATGATACAATGAAATATCTAAGTACATAATAACATAATGAATGAAATAATACAAAACTGAAATAAGGAGAAGGGTTAGAGATACATTGCAACCATCCATGCAATGGATGGAATGAATCCACAAATGTCTAAAACATCCTTGTCCAGGATGACTCACAGAAGATCCCTTCCCAAGTCTTATCAACTTGGATTTTTTTGTGAGAAAGAACCAGTCAAGAATCATGCTCCTTCCTCCATTCAACCAAACACTGGAATATGACAAGCCATGTAAACTTTTAATACTTTGTTGCTCCTGACTGTCAAGGTGGAAGGCCAACCAATACTCGTAATGATATGAAACTAATAAACTGAAGTTGCCTTCCTTTTTCCCATTATTCTGTACAAAGTCATCATTTGGTTGAGAGGTTGAAAATGAACATGTCACAGGGACCATTACACTGTTTTCCTCAAGATTGTCAAGGTTATCCTTCAAGGAGATTGGTTCCTCAGGAGGAGGTGTGGACTTGAATTATCTAGATATTCAACAATTTCAAACTCAAATTCTTTTACCTCCTCAAAACAAGTGATTGACTCATCCATGGACTCATCTGGAATTTCCCTATGAACTTCCTTATATTTTTCATTGTGAAGCTAAAGTTCAAGGGGATCTGGATATTCAATATAAGTCTCTGTAAAGTTAGCTTCCATGATTTCCAATTGATCTTCCATGGCCATCAACTGTTCATTCATGGCTTCACATTGTCTAGTATGGGTCAACTGCATGGCCTCGCACTATTTAGTATGGGCATACTGCATGTTCATAATGATTTCTTTAAGCTCCTCAATGAGATCTAGTGGAGAATCAATCTTTATATCTAAATTGATTGCTTTATATATGGAAGATTCTTCCTCTTCCACTTTTCCATAAAATCATCAACCGATTCATTGTAAATTTCATCCTGATCATCCCCAAATCTTTCCAAAAAGTCATGCAGAAAGTCCCGTATGGTCTTGATCGAATTATCCTCATAAAGAAGAAACCAATTATAAGCATATCCCGCACCCTCACAAAGAGTCCAGGAAAACAATTGCATTAGAGCATCCTCATAAATAGGTGGATCATACCAATCATCAATTAATTGCCCAAAGGCCTTGACATGAGCACAAACATCACCACCATCATGGAAAATAGACAAATTCTCAATAACATCTTCAGGTATATAATTAGGATACCCAACTATTCTTGAAAAATCAAAAGGTTTTAAGAGGTAGCTCATTGAAGAAGAAAACATCTGTGACCCAAAAGATTACTAAGGATCTAATAAGAAGGGAAACATGTTAACTTCATCCACAATCTTTTTCAAGTTCAAGGATGAAGCAAAACAAGCCATGAGTTCCTCCCTCCTTGAAGAGTACTTTGTTAAATTATTTTAAAGTGGAGTCACCAGATGACCAAGTTTATCAAACAAACAAGAGCATCAAACAAAGCAAAAACAGGAAGGAAAACAAAAGTTAAATTATTAAGTTGAAACAAGAATTGGATATTAGTGAGTGCTTATTCTCCAAGAATTTCAAGCAGCCTACAAGGATTTCTCCCTGTAGTATACTTGACAGATTTGTTCAATGGAGTCACCACTTGAAGAGAAAGAAAACAAAAACAACCAATCCAAGTTAAATAATTTTAGGGACTAAAGTTTATTACTTAGTTCTTAAAAAATAAGTTAGTTAAGTCATTTAGACCAAAGATAAAAGACTTATCCCTGGCAATGGTGCCAAAGATGTTTTCGTCCTTATACACACTTGAAAACGTGAGCTAAGTCCTGCTCACTTAGTGTGTCCTTGGAGGCACAATGTTTAGGTTCAAAGCCCACGTTGTCACTTTGACTTGAACCTCCTCCGTCTAGGCTTACTCCCTAGGAAGCCAAGGGGGGTAGACCCTAGTTACTATGTAAAATTAGAGATTGTGTTCTAGGAGTTGGTTTCAATTATTTAAAAGGTTTGGGGGGAAGATCTAGCTTATATGCAAAGGTAGCAATGCAATGTGCAACAAATTGAATGAGAAACAAACATTTTCCTAGGACAACTAAGACTAGTGCCTAAGATTGGGCAAGGGGTCAACTAAAGTTTTAGAGAGATTGATTACACAAGATTACAAAGATTACAAACTACTTCACAACAAGATTATATACAAATATAACAACTAGATACAAAATTACAACAAATAATATCTAAGAGTTACACTAAACACAAGATACAATAGATACAAAGATACAAATACTAACCCAACTACTTGATTGTGCAGGAAATGAAGATATTCAAATGGAAAACATTTACCAACACATCAAGCCTAGCATTCTCAACAATATAGTGTCTCCAAAGGATGCACAACTCTATTGTGACTACTTTCAATGGCAGCATAAATCACACAAAGCCCAACAATGAAGTGCCTCCAAACGATGCACAACTTCAAGGAGGTTTGATCCAAGATATCGACACACAACTTAAAATGAGAAATGAAAGCCTAAAACGAGCCTCCAAGGGCATAGGGCGCAGCTTAAGAATCACTTAGTTATTTATCCACAACACAAATAAACTTGCATGGAAAAGTAAATGTAAAGTGGAAGCTTGCAAGATTAAGTATAAACCATAAGATGATGTAAGTGTCGAAGTGAAAAGCCCCAATGGTTAAAGTGGATTAAGGATTGCTAAAATTATTAAGAGAAGGATCCTAACTAAGTGTCAACCCCAAGACTCCCCCCGCTTGTACCAATTAATTGCTGGTTGCTCAAGAAGTGAGGCAAGCAACGCCTCACCCTAGCTCCACAGGTCAACCCAAGGAAAGAAGTACTCCCGAAAAGGATGTTGAGTGCCACGAGGTCGTCCGTGACCTATCACCTTCTGTTGCTTCCTCTCAATCCTCATTTAAGTGGCAAAGGTGGGTCAGTAATGGGTGCCCTATTAAGTCTAATGAATTTTAGGCCTATGAAACTAGAATAAATTGAGTTAGTTTGGTGTTGGGCAAGATGTTGCTTGCCAAAATTAAGGTGCTTGAACCAAAACCGAAATTGAAATGCTTGCAATAGTGAAAGTTCTAAAACAAAAGATAAAACTTGAGACAACATAAAAGAACTTGATAACTTGCAAGAAATGAAATACAAATTGCCTTAAACCATTCGCCACATGCCCATGATATTTTCAATAAGATAAGTGCTTGTGAAAGATTATGAATTGAAGATAAGTACTTGAGAAATAAAGCTTGCAAATGAAAGAGAATAAAGAATAAGATAGATCATTATGCCTCCATGGGCTTTAGCTAGCACTAGTATATGTGACTTCTACTTCTAGATAATTTTAAGCCATTAAGCACATTAGAACTAAAATACTAAACTAGCCATATGATTTTGGGGGTTGGCTAGGCCAAGCTCACTCCAAGGTATAAGCAATAAACGAAATTTAAAATTCTTTGAAAGGAAAGACTAAATTAAACAAACCACTTACAATGGCACAAGGTGGAGGCAAGCCTTCCTATTTTATTCCAAAGAGGGTTGCAAATAATGAAAATAAAATGCTAAAATGACCTAGCCACACAACTTTGTCCTAATGACAAGTGGGGCAAACAAATAAAAAATTGCAGAAAATTAAAAAGTAAACCTAGCCTTACGATTTTGGGGGTTGGCTAAGCCAAGCTCACACCAAGATGTAAGCACTAAACTAAATTACAATTTACAGAAAATTATAGATAAGAATGCAAGCCTCAAGGGACTCTCCAGGGCTTGCTACAATGCTAGAATGATGAGAGAAGAGTTGGGTATTGTTACCCAACCAAGAGAGGTCTTCCTTATGTGTTTTAAGACCAAATTTTGGCAGAACTTCCCCTTGTACTAGAAAGAATCTACAAAAAAAACAATAAGCTATTGTTTGCTGGAAATGTTGCAAAACACACAAAAATGTCAAGAAAATTTATGTTTTTACACATAAATTTTCTGTATAAAAATTTCAACAAGTATAATAATGTATTGACCTATTCTAGATTGTTAGCAAAGACAAATTTCTGAATATGTATGAACATAAAATGAGAGTAAGAAAGAGAGGAGTTTCAAGTGGGTTATGAAGGCAAGCTTCCAACTCAAAGCTAGCCTTGCAAACCCTTGAGATAACCTGCAACTTGTGAAACAAATCGTGAGATAAGAGAAAATATGAGTAAGATAGATGAATACATCAAACTAATTTGAAATATCCACTATTATATTCATATAGGTTCTACAACAACAATATTGAAAAACCTACCCAAGCAAACTAGTTTGCTTGGGAAATCTACTCAATATATCAAGAAAACTTCAACAAGAAACAATGTCACCTCCATTCCAAATGCACCAAGACTATTATTTGATACACCAATGTCCTCCAAAGATATTTCTATTAACAAAGTAGGAAGTTGCAACAACTAGTTGCTACAAGTTCCTCTCCAAAAGTGAGAGCAAGAATGAATGAAGCAAGATGGGAGAGATGAGAAGTGTGGGGAGAAAATTTTGTAGCATAACAATAACACACAAAAATGGTGAATAAATGAGGGTGAGAGGGCCTTCATTTATACTTGGAGAAGCAAAGTTACCCCTCTTGGATCAAAGCCAAGTGTCCACCACCAAGCATGAGTGAGGATCTCAAGGAGGGGGGCACAACTTTAGGGTTTGGGTGAGGATTGATGAGGTGGAGATGAGTTGGAGGGTGTGGGACATGTCCAAGGGGTGAGTTGGAGGGCTTAGGAGGGTGAACCTAAGGATAGAGGGCCCCACACCTCAAATTATTGCAAGTTCTAATGTTTTCTCATGAGGGGGGGCGCAAATCCCCGAGGGGGGCGAATTAGTTGAAGTGGGTAATAGTTCTAGGGGGTGTATAATGGGTAGGAAAAGGTTAAGATATGGTAGGCTTAGGTAAAAACATCATCGCCCACATTTACCTCAATCATTTAGCTCAATTTTATAAAATTTGACATTTTTACTATGTCATGACTAGCAATTAAATTGTTGTTTTTCACTGACTAAGACTCCCTGTGGACAAACACCTAGAAAAAGTTGTCCAATTGAGCCGAAACTTGGTCCAAGGGTGTAGGGGGTCTCATTCCATTTCTTTTGAGCACAAATACCCCTAGCAAAAGCCCAAGGACCTAGTTTTTACATTTTTTTTTATCAAATTTTAATTAAAATTACCCAACTTAGACAATTTTAATAAATTAAAAAAAACCTATCTAGAATCGACGAAATTCCTCAAAACTTTGAGAGATGTCTTACATGGCCATTTACAATATTCCTAGACACTAGCCACCAGAGGATGAAACCATTAAAATGCCTTTCACCACTTTGGAGGAATTATTTGTGGGAGTGAAAAACTCAAGGGAAATTAATAAGGTCGGTTAAGCCAAATTAATAACCTAAGGAAAAAAACACTCAGTGAAAGGGACTCCTCTAATGATGAAGTCCTAAGGTAACTGAACTAACTATGATCCATGCAGACTTATTACATTATTATCCCACGCAGGGGAGCGGAAATTCCAATTACAAAAATGTGTGTTGAAGGCCAACACTGCCTTGTAGAACCAGGAAGTCTCAGACTTAGCATATGATGATGCATATCTTCATGGTACATGGAGTTGACCCCCTAGTTGAATAGGTGGTCAACAGACACTATGAAGCATAATGACCATAGTCATGACACTCAAAACATATGATCTTTCTAAGATCCTTCTTCCATCTCGTCTCTAGAGATGCTTTTCTCTCGGGAGAAGCTCTTCTGCCTGGAGAAATTCTTCTTCCTAGAGAACCTATTCTACCCTTCCTAGTGCGGGTTGCAAGTGCCTATTTCTCATCACTGCTACTCTTTACCATACCGTCCATGTCATCTCTAGAGACTAACTGAGTCTCTTCCTGAATACAATTTGTCAATAGTCTATCAAAGGTTGGCAATGTCTTTCGTGCACATATCCCCTTCACAAATGGTTCCCAAGATCTGGGAAGACCTCTCAATACTACATTCACCAACTCAACATCCTCAATCGTCTTATTGATCATTGCAAGATGATCACAGATTTGAGTAATCTTCATAAGGTAGCTCACAACTGTGTCCTCATTAGACATCCTGACAATTTGAGGTTGGTTCTTCAAATGCAACTTCCTACCAATATTCTTGTTTTGGTATAGCCTACCAAAGCATCATACATCTCCTTGGCATATGTCTTCTCAACAATGTGAGGGATCAAGTGATCCTTCACGAATTCTAACAACACTCGCTTGGCCTTCACTTCCTTCTTCTTGTGTCCCATCAATTCCTACGGATCGGTAGGAGCTGCAATGACACTCTCAACATACTCCTTGAGGTCATTTTCTTCCAACAAAAGGAGAACCCTTACCTTCCAAATATGGAATTTGGTTGTCCCTGCTATCCCCTATCCTAGGGATAATTAAGGAGATTATGTCTCGAGGCCCACAGGTCCTAGACATGGAGTACCGAGATCCATATTAACTTGAGCTTGGCCCTGGAGGGCCCATCTTTTTCTTCAACGCCTCTCATCTATCAACATCAACAACATCCATCCCATCGGCCTGGTTTTGAAGTAACAACATGTCTTTCTCCATGAGGTAATGAGTCTGGGTATCATGGTATGTCTCACTCTGATTCTCTAAACATTTGAATATGTGCATTGAATTCTCTTTTGTTTCATGACATTTGCTTGGAAATTATTCTTTTTAACTTGTCCATACCTGGGGGGCATGACAGAGTGCCCTAGTAAGTTGGTTCCCTTAGGGATGAGTTTCCACTGGGTGGGTCTATGAAAGGCCATCGTCCATTCCTTCCATACTTATCACTTTTCATCATTTTTCATCTCATCTATCCCCTACGTTGGTTCGGGCATTAGGTTTTCCAAGTTAGTAAGGGTTGTACCTTGCCTTGTGGGAAGAAGGGGCTAAAGGCCCAGAGGGTAAAAGTAGTTGGAAAAATTTAAAATCCAAGATCAAACCTCGAGATGCTTCGCCCAGGGATCCCCGAGAAAGCAATAAATGGCTTCTCAACAAGAAAAGGAGGGGAACCATAAAATAAAATAAAACTCAAGACCTAGTTGGTGGATAGGGGGTCTCATCATGAGCCATCCTATTAGGTCCATGGGCATGTAGCGGTAGGACACTACTATTCATCTGGTCACCACGCCAGGGTAGTGGCCCTTGGTGGAATAGACAAGAGAAAGAGGGTCTCATCACGAGACAACCTTCTCATCTCCGTGAAATGCTTGTGGGTAACATTGTAACCACTGGTCACCACGTCAGGGAAGTGTCCTCAACTATTCTCTTGAAATAAAAATAAATAAATAAATACAAAGAGTAAAAAGGAATTGAATGGGCTAGGAAACAATTTCATCCATGACAAGGTGCAACTCACCCTCTACAGAGGCACCCACAGGTAAGACCTACATTTCCCTGTTATCACTACACCCCTTGCCCAAACATTCCCTACACCATCTCATGCATTTACATGACCTAGATTGGTCTTCACCTGGAAACACCCCACACATGAGGAGGATTAGCCCAATAGGACATCCCGAGACCCTCTCCAAACTTGACTTGTTAAATAGCATAACATATTTGAGCATTTGTCTGGGTAAAGGGGGGTTTGATGCACATGTTTGTGTAACTTGATTATTAGATGTGATTGGAATTGCTATGAACCCTGTGACTTATGAGCCCATGGAGGGCATACTTGTAGTTGTTGCAGGACCATGCCTGACGGACAGGTACATATGGGGAGATGATTAGCTCGGACCTCCATGGGGATAAAAGCCCACCAGATGGATGTTGAGACCCCAACCAGGGGCAGAGGGATACTAGAGGCTTGCACAGAGAAAAGGGAGGACATTCCACCAGAGGCACTTTGGAAGGCCTAGACCCAGGGGGTTCTTTCCCTTCCACCATGACTTTGGCCCGTGAAGACCCCTAACGTCATCATTCTGAGCCTTGACGTCATCTAGTTGGGGTTTTGGGCATGAGGATGGATTGGTTGGCACGTGTGGAAGTTTCTGAGGGGTTTTAAGCCCCAACGTTTCACTTTGGAGGCCTGGCGTTCCAAGAGGGGGCCCAACGTCAC
This sequence comes from Picea sitchensis, assembly GCA_010110895.2. Taxonomy (NCBI): domain Eukaryota; kingdom Viridiplantae; phylum Streptophyta; class Pinopsida; order Pinales; family Pinaceae; genus Picea; species Picea sitchensis. Next base: position 36,225 of record SNQJ01S0013124.1, read on the forward strand.
CCTAGGAAGGGAATGACGTCATCCCTAAAAGATAAAATTAGGGTTTTTATTGTCAATTTTATGTAAAACTAGATTTTTGATGTAAACTAGCCATGTTGGCCTTTTTTGACCTAAAATTTAATTAAAGGTTACTTGTATTGTATAAATAAGAGAAAAATCTTTGATATTTTTCATCATCTTTCACTCACACAAGTGTGAGGTCTGATATTTGGCCTCTTTTAAGGCTTATTGGCTTAACTAAGTGGTGCACAACTCTTGGAGGAAGCTTATCTTGGTGTATTTTTTCATTTTCATGGTGGAAAGTCTTCAACTAGGGTTTGTGGCTAGATTATTCTTGGTTTAGTAAGTAGAAATATGAAATCCTTCTTTATTTTGAATGGTTGTGGCGTATTTACTTGTTCATTTATAAGATTATGAAATTCCTAGTGTGAAACCCTAGAAGAAAAGCACATGTTATTGTTCTTTTCTTAATAACTCTTCACTTACTTGATTTTGCTAGAAGACACCTCCCTTGAAGGATAAATTAGGGCCCTACCTTAGTAACACTCTAGTATTATTGCTTCATTAAGCTTTCATATTTTATTTAAGGCTTGACCTAAAGAAGGAAATCACTAGGGCCTAGGGTTACCTACTTCCTAACACCTTTTCCTTCTGGGGTTTTAGATTTTGAGGCCTTAGGTTACTAATACCTCAACCATCCTCCCTCTTCCTTTAGCTCACCTATTATCATTTGTGTTTTCCCTCTAAGAATTGTCGTTGCAATATCGACTCCATTTACTCTAAAGGGCACTGTTATCACACAGTTTGTAGCTAGGTCAAATGGCTATAAGATAGAAGGCCAAACTGACGTAACAAGAACCTATCCCACCCAATGTCACCACGATGGGAAGGTTCTTTCTCTTTAGGGAGGTTAGGCCCAGGGGAGACATCCCCGGTAACCTGGAGTTTTGAAGAGGCAAAAGTTAAAAGGACAAAAGTAAAGTTCCCCCTTCACAGGTCACCACCAAAAACAAATAGTCCGGCTAAACAGTCAATAATGAAGTGAAGCCCCAAAGAAGAACACTTGCCCATAACAAAGCAACAAAAAACCAATATATTCAAACTATGATTCAATGGGTTAGTGCTTCATAAGACTCTCTGATATTTAAATAAGCAATTATGGCAATAAATATTGACAAAGTCAATGTTTATCAATATAGCAATGCAAATAATATCACTTCCTCAATAGATACTGAAATGATATGGCATTCAATGTAACAAATTAATATAACATCAACTAATGCCTAAATCACCATTCAATTGCTTCCTAAACAAGACATTGCTACATAAAGATGAGATATTCAAGTATGACGTCAACAACTTTAGGGTTAGCAGTTAGTTAGGGTTTCAATTTAGAAAAGAGTTTGAGAGTTTGTTTGATCACTTTCACTTCAATGTTGGAGGTCTAAGATCGGTACCTTTGGGCTTATGGAGTCAATTTAATAAAGGACGCAAGGGTTGAAGGAGGACGGCTAAGGACTAGAAATAAAAGTTCTGAAGTGTTGCTATAGCAGGGCCCCATAATCATATCCCTAGGCAAGAGAGGCTCACTCCGGTGTTGCTAAAGCAAGGCCTCGTGCTCTCTCTTCCTTCCTTAGGTTAACTTGGCAAAAACGGCTAGCATGACAGATAAATCAAGACAAGAGAGTGTAGTGAGGGAGAGTGTTGCTACAGCAAGGCTCTATCACTAAACCCTAGAAGAAGGACGACCCTAGGTGTAGATAACCTAGGCCTGGGACGTCTCCTCCTTCTTGGTTCCTAGAAAGTACGACTAGCTCAGGGAGAAGAAGAAATGAGAGTGTAGTTATGGCTAGGCTCTTTCTTCCTTCTTCAATGGATGAAAATTTCTCTTTTAGGGGACATGAGACAAGGACCTACTTGTGTGCTTGTCACCTAGGGTTTTGATTCAACAAATTATAAATACATGTAAGAAAATAAGACTACAACCATTCAATCAAGAAGTTCAGTGGACAGACAGACCCTTGTTGTCAATGGTGCAGTGTGTGAGGCAACCTCAGGTGGGATGTAAAATGGTGAATATTATGAAGGGTCATAAAAGGCTGACAAGGCCACAATAATGTTTTTTACATTCATGAGACAAGGACCTACTTGTGTGCTTGTCACCTAGGGTTTTGATTCAACAAATTATAAATACATGTAAGAAAATAAGACTACAACCATTCAATCAAGAAGTTTTGCAGAAAAATACTTACAATTCATCAAGAAATAACCATGAAAGCCCTAGTTGTAACACCTTCCTTCAAGAGAAAAACTATAAAATGCCAAGAAATGCCTTCCTTCAACAAGTGTGCCTCACTAAACCAGCAAGAATACCCAAGTAGGGTGCTAAAATCAGGCCTCACTAATGAGTGAGTGATGTGTTATGTTTAAAATGAGGCTAAAACTCCTCAATATATACTGTATCAATGACCTTAATTAACTTTCAGGTCATAAAAAGGCTGACAAGGCCACAATAATGTTTTTTACATTAAATTGTCAAATCAAAACCCTAACTGAGCTGTAAAAAAGGTAAAATCCCCTTCAAGGGAGGCGCTAGCCCCTTTTAGGGCAGATGAGACATCCAGGAGCAAAACGTTAGCCCTCCAGGGGCCTCTCCAACATGCCACACGTGCCACTGTTGCCCAGTCTGCCTCCATGAATGTCCATGAAGCTGGATGATGTCATGGTGAGGATGGGGGTGTCTTGAGCCTTCCAAGGCCAATGTTCCACTAAAAAGGGGTCATTCCCCCCAGGTCGAGCTCCGCCAAAGTGCCTTTGATGGAACGTCCTCTTCTTCTCCGGTGCAAGACCCTAATCAACCACTGTCCTGTCTCTGCCACCTAATGGGGTATCAACATCCATCTGATGGTCTCTTCAGCCCCATGGAGGTCCGAACTGATCATCTCCCCATGTGTACCGGTCCAAATGGTACCCGTCCGTCGGGCAAGATCCTGCACATCAAAGGCTACGCCCTCCATGGGATCATCAGTCACCGGGATCATAGCAATGTTAATCACGTTTCATCATCAATATTATCAAACATATGCATAAGACCCTAATACATCAGTCAATAGCTCAAAGACATTACAAAAACCTGCAATACATGACTGGAGAAAAAGACAAGACGTCCTATTGGGCTAGTATCCACAAGAAAGGGGAAGTTTCCAGGAAGGTTTCATCCAAGCCATGTAAGTGAGGTGATGTGGCTAGGGGATGTCTAGACATGTGGGTGAAGTGAGAGCCAGGAATGCATGATGTTATCTATGGGTGTCTTTGTAGAAGGTGAGTTGTACCTGTCATGGATGCAAATTTTTTCAAGCCCTCTCTTGCCTTTATTCTTTTCTTTTATTTGTTTTTTCTTCTTTTTTCTTTTATTCAAGGGCTAACCAAAGGGCACTTCCTTGGCATGGTGACCAGAGCTGACAGTGTTACCCACAAGTACTTTCACAGAGATGAGAAGGTTGGCTCGTGATGAGACCCCCTTTCCCTTGGCCATGTAGCCAAAGGTCACTACCCTGGCGTGGTAACCAGATGGTGGCAATGTCATACTGTCAGGTACCCATGAACCTAATAGGCTGGCTCATGATGAGACCCCCTATCCTCTTGACTAGGTATTGTTTGTATTTTCCCGGTCCCTCTTATTTCTTACTGAGAATCTTTTTATTGCCTTCTCGGGGATCCCTGGGAGAAACATCTTGAGGTTTTAGTTCTAGGATTTTACCTTTTACCAGCTGCTTTTACCTTATGGGCCTTTAGCCCCTTCTTCCCACGAGATAAGGTGCAATCCTACAAATAGGTCAACCCAATGCCCGGACAAGGGGAATGGGACAGGTGAGCGGGAGATAAGATGAAATAGTGGTGATATGATGGGAGCGGACGATGGATTTTCAGAAATCCCCCAGTGGCAAACCCAGACCTATGGGCACAGGCTTGCTAGGATACCCTGTCAATCTCCCAAAGCATGGTCAAGTGGGATAGTAAGATCCAAGCAATTGTTAGAGATAAAAGGAATCAGATGCATATATTTAAAGGTTTTAATGATCAAAAGTGACACATACCATGATACCTGGACCAATTACCTCATGGAGCAAGAACCTCGTCCGATACAGGACCAAGACGATGGAGATGGATGCTGCTGCTACTGACAAGATAAAGTTGATGGAAGAAGAAAAGGATGGGCCCTCCAGGGCCATGCTCAGGTCAATCCTGCTCTCGATACTCCATGTCTAGGACCTCTGAGCCTCGAGACATGATCTCCTGGTTATCCCTAAAAATCAGGGATAACAGGCACTAGTTCATACCTTGCTAGTGATTGATTGATTGAAACAACTCTTAAACCATCTACTCTAAGATCTATACTAACTATTTCTAACTTCAAATTAGACTAACCTACTACTACTTTGATGATGTTGCAAAATATTGCTATAACCATCTATAACAACAAAAAATTCATCCTAAAAGAAAGTTTTAAAGATGATTTTACATTGCCTTCATTGCTTCTAACAATTACTAGCATTTTGTCAAGTTTATGTTATAATTTTTTGTCATTATTGAAGCTTTATTGAGGCATAATTGTGAAGCTATTGTTATAAATACATTGCTTTTATAAATACTTATGTTGCTTCAACTTTTATATCAGCTTGTGTTTTTTTTTATCAAAGTGTATGGTTTTATGAAGCATTAACATCATATGGTACTTGCAAATAATAATTTTCTTGTTGTCTTGTTTTGGGCAGGTACACTTCAATATTACTTTGCTTCATCTTATTAAAACCTTTGGGAATTTTTTATCACAGTGACCTGTGAGGGGGGTGGGAATTCCTTTATACTCCTACCTTAGCCTCCTCACACCCCCAAGTCACTGGGGACATCTCCCTTGGGGTACCACTCCTAAAGAGAAAGAGGTGTCTTGTTTAGGTGAAAATGATAGGACAACCTCATGTTATGCCAATTTATTGTTCACTTGCCTTTGGATTTTGGGGAAGTACAAATTGCGCGATAACAGTGCCTACCAACCTATCATCAAGCTTCAATGTGTTCACTATTTTGACCTTCCCGGAACAAGAACAAGAACAACACTCCTCCAGTGTTGTAGCCAAAAAAATGTGTCTCAAAATGATCCCCTTCTCTTCATATCCCAAGCTCTGATACCATGTCAATTTTCACATACACTCTTATGTGCCTAATTTTCAGATCTGAAAATTGATTCCTAGTGAGCTAACAGTAAACCCTAGTTGTTATCACTAAACAATTTTACACTAAAAATTATTGACTGAAAATATATGCAACAAAAACAACAAGATCAGAGATGAATCATCAACACACATGAGACACAAAATTTATGTTTTGTAACCTTGTCAATTTTAGAAGTTTTGAGGGAAAAACCACACCAAAATTCTAAGGACAACCTTGTCCTTCAACAACAGAAAAATCAGAAAAACCAAACCTCAGCAAAATTATGGAATTCTTTCTCTTCCCATACATATGTTGCAGCCACCTTTACGGTCTATTGATGTCATTCGTACAAATGCCGACATCATCATGTATGGACTGTTATACCTACCCAAGACACTTGCATGTGTGAACTACAGACCTGTGAGAAACTTCCCACACGTGCGGCTTGTTATCGCACAATTTGTAGTTTAGGAAAAACCCAACCCAAACCACAAATGTGTGACAACTATGGGAGTACTTACCCACTGTCACCTTAGATAAACAATCCCCTCACTTTAGTGATGATAGAATCACCACAAGGGGAGAATCTTGGGTGAACCTAGGGGGAAATGACATGGAAAGTGAAAGGATATGAGAGATGCCCCTATAGATCAAGGTCAAATGTGGAGATGAATCTTGGGAAAGAGTCTTTTGAGAAGGTAATTGGTTTCCAAAGGTGATGTACCTGCAAAACAATGTTATCCCTCCCTGAAACAAGACAATATATAATGATAGATGCTTCAAAACCAAAGGGGATTCAATAAGAAACCTTCTTGTCCCTGTTGTCGTCCTTATACACACCTACAAACATGGAAAAGTATCAATCCACTTGGTGTGCCCTTAGAGTCACAATGCCTAAGTCCAAACCCACTATCACCTCGATTTGGACTTCTTCCATCTAGGCTTACTCCTAGGGAAGCCAAGGGGGGTAGACATTATTTACTATGTGAGTTGTTTAGTGAATTCTAGGAGTTAATTTTAGTTTCGTTAAGTTAGGAGGAATCTAACTTATATGACAAATAGCAATGCAAATGAAAAATTCAATGACAATCGAAACCTTTCCCTAAAGGGAAACTAAGACTAGTGCCCAAATATTGGGCAAGGGGTGAAATGAGTTTGTACACAAGAAAAAAAAGAATGAATAAGTGATCTAATTACAAATAAATAAATCTACAACAAGTTACAAGTTGAAATAATTCTATGAACAAATATACAATAGAACTACAAATTAGACAATAGCACAATATAGACAAGAACCAAAGAATAGCTAGAGAGATATACGACAAGAGATCAACTTATGCCAATGAACAAGAGATAGCATATAACTTGAAACAACTTGGAAATAAGGCAAGTGCACAACTCTTGAAGGTGAAATAAACCTAGAGAAAGAGTCAACAAAGGAACTAATGCACAACTTCTGAAGCAAGGGGGAGACTACAAGCAAGTGCCCCAAACAAATGGTGTGCAACTCGAAGGTAGAACACCCTTGTACAGATGAACAACTTCAAAAATAGTGAAACTTGAAAGTGGATATGCCAAATTTGAAAGAAAAGTACTTGAAAATGAAAATTCTAATGAATTAAACCCATAAACATGAAAAGATCCTTGAACAACAAAGCTTGCACAACTAAAAGATACTGAAATGTAAAGCACAAAAGTGTTGTGAAAGTGTTGCATGTTAATTTTAGGTAAATTTTAGAGTCTCTTTGATTAGGGGGCATAAAGTGTTGTGAAGCAACCCTAGACTATGTGTCTACCCTTAGACTCTTATCGCTTTGGCCAAAATGATTGTTGGGTGTTCAAGAAGAAGGGAAAACAAGCCCCTTCCCTAGCTCCACAGGTCAACCCAAAAAACTTGGGCGCTCAAGCAGGGGGGACACCTAGTGTCGTGAAGCCATCCCTGACTTATCACCCCCAGCCTCCGCAAGCCTCCTTTTTGGTGGCGAAAGTTGTACCAATCTTGGGTGCCTAATTAGACTAGATAAATTCCCTCCTAGTCTAGACTACAAGCTATGATCAACTTAAAGATAGAAAAAAGTGAATTGCAAAGTAGATTGATTTCCAACTTAAGATACAAGATATAAGCACAATTAGATTGTTTCCTAACTTAAGAAAGAAATAGCGAGACAAGATAACTTTGCAACTTAAATAAATTAAAGGAAAAAAAATATTGAGCAAATATTAACAAGATGAGATATTAACAAACTAAGCTAGAAACAAGCCTTACAATATAGCATGGGTGGCAAAGCCAAGCCTCTTTGTTAGGTTATTTAATGATGCGCCCCTTGCTGAAAACCCTCAAGGGTACGACCTGCTGCCCTCCTGGATGAGTGATGGTACCTGTGACTACTGTAGAATGGTGTGGGTGGAGTATTACATCCCCGATACCAAGCTTGGAACAAGATAGGTGGAATCTTTCACCACCGAGTTGTCCTCTAGGGATTGTATTCTCAAAACCCTCAAAATTGTGTGCTCAAGAGCCCAAAAGCCAAATGCATAATAATCCAAGGTGAGTGAGAGGTTCTCCCTTGACTTTCCTTTATACCTCCATTCTATTTCTCTGTTGAGTTAGTTAACCCCTAGGGTTAACTCCTAACTCAACCTCAAGTGTTCTAATTCTTCATTGAGTTATTTTTTACCTTTTCAAGCCAACTTAATATTATAACCTTTGAGTCTAGTTGAATTTTCCCCTTGCTGCATGGGGATGACTAGACTACTATGTCTCTCCAATCCTCTCCATCAAGAGGTGGGGGACATTACAGAATCATCTCCCACTCTTTCTCAAACCTTTTTGCTTATTTTACAATTTTTGGCATTTTTGACTTAGCCAAATTAAACAATTAAATTGTTGACTCAAGACTGACTTGGACTCCTCATGGACAATGACCTAGAAAAATTTGTCCAATTGAGATGAAAATTGGAACAAGGGTGTAGGGGGTCTCATTCCATTTCTTTGAGTACTCACACCCTTATCAAAATCCCCTAGGACCTAGTTTTTACATTTTTACATCAAATTTAATTAAAATTATCATTAAATGGACAATTTTAATAAATTAAAAAAACTACTTAGACTCGAAGGAATTCTGCAAGACTCTAGGAGACGTCTAGCATGGTGATTTACAATATTCCTAGACACTAGTCAGCCACTGGGCTCGATCATTAGAACGACTTTCACCACTTTGGAGGATTATTATGAGTGAAAAAATCAAGGGTAATTCAAAAGTACTTGAGGATAAAAAACACTCGATGAAAGGACTTCCCTAATGATAAATTCCTAGGCAACTAACCTAAAATATGATCCATGCAGACACATTACATTATTATCCCATGCAGGGGAGTGGACATTCTGATTACAAAAAGACGTGCCAGGGGAAAAAACTGCCTTGTAGAACCAAAAAGTCTTCAACTTCATTGCACCATCAGGTACATAGCTTCATGGAACATGGAGTTGACCTCCTAGTCGAAATAGTTTGTAACATCTGGCTCCACATGGGGACGTGTGTTCGATATTTTTGAAGGAGAGCATACACGAACTTCAGAATCTACAAAAACGATTGCTCACCAATATCCAACATAAATATATGTACAAAAACAATCAAATAAATAAATGAAATGTTATAAACCATAATCACATAAATGAAATTGTTATAGATAACAATTACATAAATGAAACTATGATACAATGAATAACATAAGTAACATAAATATACAATCAAATGAAATAATACAAAACTAAAAGCAAACCAGAAAGGTTAGAAATACGTTACAAAAGGTGTCCATCATTTGAAAACAATAGCTTGAGGGCCCATCATCCAAAATGGCTAAAATGGAAAAAGTGGGATCAGTGATGCAATGGATGAAATAAGACCTCAGATGTCTAAAACATCCTTGTTCGGTATGACTCGTTAAATATCATTTTCCAAGTCTTATCAACTTGGAGTTTTCCTTGAGAATGGACCACCCAAGAAACATACATCTTCCTTTACGACCAAACTTTCAAGTTTGGAAAACCTTGTGAAACTCTGATAAACTTCTGCATATGACAATCATGGTGGAATACCAACCACTGTTCATAATGATAAGAAATTGGTAAACTAAAGTTTCCTTCCATTCTCCCATTATCTTGTATTAAGTCATTTGTTGGTTGAGAGATCGGAAATGAAAATGTCAAGGGAACCACTTCACTTTTTTCATCAAGGTTGTCGAAGATCTTCTCTAAAAAGATTGGTTCTTCGGAAAGAGGGTGGGGATTTGAATCATCTATATATTCAACAACTTCAAACCCAAATTCTTGTATCCCCTCTAGATCAGTTACGGACACATCTATGGACTCATCCAGAATTTCCCTATGAACATCCCTTTCTTGTTCACTATGAATCTCAAGTTCTATAGGGTCCGGGTACGGATAAGGCTAGCTCCCATGATTTCGAACTGATCCTCCATGGCCTCAAACAGTTTCTCCATGGCCAACTGTATGTCCTCACATTGTTTTGCATGGGAAATCTACATGGTCTGAATGACTTCTTTAAGCTCCTCAATGGGATCTCGTGGAGCATCTATCTCTATATCTAAATTGATTGTTTCTATATTTAGAAGTTCCTTCTCCTTCCATTTTTCCATAAAAGCATCAACCAATTCATTTTAATTTTCATCCTGATCATCCCAAAATATATCTAAAAAGGAATGCATCAAATCCTGTATGGTCTTGAACTCATTATCATCCAAATCATGAAACCAAAATAAAGAATCTTCCTCAACAAGAGTCAAGAAAAAAAAATTCATTAGAAAATCCTCATGAACATGTGGATCACACCATTCACCGCCCAAAGGCTTTGATGTGAACATTAGCATCACCACAATTATAAAAATCAGACAAATTTTCAATAGCTATTTCAGGAAAATCATGAGGATAACCAACTATTCTTGAAAAATAAATAGTTTTATAAAAACTATTCATTTCTAAACTAGAACATTAAACAAGAAGGTCTACATAAAATGACTGGCATCTAAAAGTTACTAAGGATCCAACAAGAAGGAAAACTGACTAACTTCATCCAAAAACATTTTCAAGTTCAAGGATGAAGCTAAGAAGGCCACAAGTTCCTTCTTGAAGAATACTTTGTTAAATTATTTTGAAGTAGATTCGCCAGATGACCAAGTTTATTTCAAACAAACAAGAAGCATCAAACAAAGGAAAGACAAGAAGGAAAACAAAAATTTGTAGAATTATTATGTACAAACAAGAGATGTGTATCAAAGATTGCTTCTCCTCCAAGACTTTCAAGTAGGCTACGACGAGCAAGAGGATTGCTCCTGGTAGTATACTTCAAAGAATTTTCATATGGAGTCGCCACTTGGAGAATAAGAAATGTCGAATAACACAACCTAAAAAATTAGGGGAAAGTTTTATTAATTAGTTTTTTAAGAATTTTAATTAGAGTAAGTCGATTAACCAAGGATAAGAGACTTATCCCCGGAAACGACGTCAAAGATGCTTTCGTCCTTATACACACCTACAAACATGGAAAAGTCTCAATCTGCTTGGTGTGTCCTTGGAGGCACAATGCCTAAGTCCAAACCCATTGTCACCTCGATTTGGACTCCTTCCATCTAGGCTTACTCCTAGGGAAGCCAAGGGAGGTAGACCCTATTTACTATGTGAGTTGTTTAGTGAATTCTAGGAGTTAATTTTAGTTTCGTTAAGTTAGGGGGAATCTAACCTATATGACAAATAACAATGAAAATGCAAAATTCAATGACAATCAAAACCTTTCCCTAAAGGGAAACTAAGAATAGTGCCTAAAGGTTGGGCAAAGGGTGAACTAAGTTTGTACACAAGAAAACAAAGAATGAATAAGTGATCTAATTACAAATAAATAACTCTACAAGTAGTTACAAGATGAAATAATGCTATGAACAAATATACAATAGAACTACAAATTAGACAATAACACAATATAGACAAGAACCAAAGAATAGCTAGAGAGATATACAACAAGAGATCAACTTATGCCAATGAACAAGAGATAACATATAACTTGAAACAACTTGGAAATAAGGCAAGTGTGAAACTCTTGAAGGTGAAATAAACCTAGAGAAAGAGCCAGCATATGAACTAATGCGCAACTTCTGAAGCAAGGGGGAGACTACAAGCAAGTGCCCCAAAGAGATGGTGAGCAACACGAAGGTAGAACACCCTTGTACAGATGAACAACTTCAAAAATAGTGAAACTTGAAAGTGAATATGCCAAATTTGAAAGAAAAGTACTTGAAAATGAAAATGCTAATGAATTAAACCCATAAACATGAAAAGAGCCATGACTAACAACAAAAGTGTTGTAGGTTAATTTTAGAGTCTCTCTTTGATTAGGGGGCATAAAGTGTTGTGAAGCAAGCCTAGTCTATGTGTCTACCCCTAGACTCTTACCACATTGGCCAAAATGATTGTTGGGTGCTCAAGAAGAAGAGCAAAAAAGTCCCTTCTCTACCTCCACAGGTCAACCCAAAAAACTTGGGTGCTCAAGTAGGGGGGACACCTAGTGTCATGAAGTCGTCTCCGACTTAGCACCCCCTGTAGCCTCCACAACTCATTTTTTGGTGGAGAAAGTAGTACAAGTCTTGGGTGCCTAATTAGACTAGATAAATTCCCTCCTAGTCTAGACTAGAAGCTATGATCAACTTAAATATAGAAAAAAAGTAAATTGAAAAGTAGATTGATTTCCAACTTAAGATACAAGATATAAGCACAATTAGATTGTTTCCTAACTTAAGAAAGAAATATCAAGACAAGATAAATTTGCAACTTAAACAAATTAAAGGAAAAGAAAGCTTGAGCAAATATTAACAATATGAGATATTAACAAACTAAGTTAGAAACAAGCCTTACGATATAGCATGGGTGGCAAAACCAAACGTCTTTGTTAGGTGTAGCCAAAAATAAATAAAAGAATGCAAATGAAATTTGGAAAGTAAAATAGCAAGATCCTAGCCACTCAAACTTTAAGGAAAAGTGGGGCAAACAATAATTAAATCAAACACTTGCAACCTCAACTAAGGCACAAGAAGGAGGACAAGGCTACCAGTTTTGTGCCAAAGTGGGTGAATAAAGTTAAAAGAATTAACTTGAAAAGAAAGCGAGAAACCTACCCTCTCAACCTTGTCTTAAGGACAAATGGAGCAAAGAATTAAAATACTTAAAACTAAAAATTAAACTAACTTCCTAGCCTTACGATTTAGCATGGGTGGCTAAGCCAATCCTCTTTGCTAAGTGTAGGAAAACAAATAAATAAAATTTCAGAAAATTAAATGCTTGAATAAATGAAAGCCCAAGAGATTCTCTTTGGGATTTCTTACAATGAATAATAGAGAAGAGAAGAAGTGGTTATCAAAACCCTTACTTGGGAGGTTCTTCTTTGGTGTTTTATGGCCCTGTTATACCTGATATCTAGGGATAACTAGGAGATAATGTCTCAAGGCCCACAGGTCCTAGACATGAAGTACCGAGAGCAGGATTGACCTGAGCATGGCCCTGGAGGGCCCATCTTTCT
>SNQJ01S0013124.1:61226-84112 GCA_010110895.2 Picea sitchensis
AGAAGTTTTGCAGAAAAATACTTACAAATCATCAAGAAAATAGCATGCAAACCCTAGTTGTAAACCTTCCTTCAAGAAAAACACCATAAATTGCCAAAAATCTCCTCTCCAAACAAGTGCACCTTCCTCAAAATAGCCAATAAACCCAATAGGGCACAAAAATCAGACCTCACTAGGAGAGTGAGTGATGTGTTATGTCAAAATGAGGATAAATCTCCTCAATATATATTGTATCATGACCTTTAATTAATTTTAGGTCATTAAAAATAGCTGACAAGGCTACAAACCAAAATCATACTATTTTTACATTAAATTGTCAAATCAAAACCCTAACTGAGCATAAGCAAGACGTCAAGCCCTACTGAGGGAGATGTTAGCCCCTTTTTAGGGTAAATGCAGCACAAAATGACAAAACGTTGGCCCTCTTTGGGCCTCCCAACCATGCCACACGTGCCAACTGCTCTGTCAAACTGTCACATGCTCAAGGTGACGTCAATGGCTCCTAGGTGACGTCTTGGGCCATCCAAGGGAAACGTTCCACTGGAAGTGGGTCAACCCCCCTAGGTCGGGCTCAGCCAAAGTGCCTCTGATGGAACGTCCTCTTCTTCTTCAGTGCAATACCTCGGTCAAACACTGTCCTGTCTCTTCCCCTGATGGGGTCTCAAAAACCATCTGATGGGCTCTTCATCCCCATGGAGGTCCGAACTAATCATCTTCCCATGTGTACCGCTCCACATGGTACCTGTCCATCGGGCATGGTCCTGCACATCAAAAACTACACCCTCCATGGGCTCACTAGTCACAGGGATCATAGCAATGCCAATCACATTTCATCATCAATTTTATCACACATATGCATAAAAGCCCTGATATATCATTCAATAGCTCAAAGATTCTACAAAAACCTACAATACAAGGTTGAGAAAAAGGACAAGATACCCTATTGGGCTAGCATCCATAAGGAAAGGAAAGTTTCTAAGGAGTTTCATCCAAGCCATGTAAACGAGGTGAAGTGGTTCAAGGGATGTCCAGACATACAGGTATAGTGAGAGCAAGGGATGCATGATATTACCTGTGGGTGCCTTTGTAGAAGGCGAGTTGTACCCGTCATGGATGCAAATTTTTCCAAGCCCCTTTTGCCTTTATTCTTTTCTTTATTTTCTTTTTCTTCTTCTTTTTCTTTGTATTCAAGGGCTAACTAGAGGACACTACCTTGGCATGGTGACCAGAGCTGACAGTGTTACCCACAAGTACTTTCACAACGGTGATAAGGCTGGCTCATGATGAGACCCCCTTTCCCTTGGTCATGCAACCAAAGGTCACTGCCCTGGAGTGGTAACCAGATGGTGGCAATGTCATGATGTTAGGTACCCATGAACATAATAGGTTGGCTCGTGATGAGACCCCCTATCCTCTTGATTAGGTCTTGTTTGTTATTTTTTTGGGTCCCTCTTGTTTCCTGCTGAGAGGCTTTTTATTGCCTTCTCGAGGACCCCTGGGCGAAGCATCTCAAGGTTTCATTTTTAGGCTTTTATCTTTTACCAGCTGCTTTTACCTTCTGGGCCTTTAGCCCCTTCTTCCCACAAGATAAGGTGCAACCCCACAAACAAATCATCCTAATGCTCAGACAAGGGCAATGGGACAGATGAGCGGGAGACAAGATGGAAAAGTGATGGTATGATGGGAGCGGACGATGTCTCTTTAGAAACCCCCCAGTGGAAAACCAAAACCTATGGGTACAGGCTTGCTAGGGCACCTAGTCAATCTCCCCAAGCATGGTCAAGTGGGTCAGTGTAAGATCCAAACAATCGTCAGAAATAAAAGGAATTAGATGCATACATTTGAAGGTTATAATGATCAAAAGTGACACATACCATGATACCTGGACCAATTACCTCATGGATCAAGAGCCTTCTTCGATACAAGACCAAGTTGATGGTGATGGATGTTGATGTTGCTGACAAGACGAATCTGATGAAAGAAGAAAAGGATGGGCCCTCCAGGGCCATGCTCAGGTCAATCCTGCTCTCGGTACTCCATGTCTAGGACCTGTGGGCCTTGAGACATGATCTCCTAGTCATCATTAGAAAACGGGGATAGCAGGCCTTATACATATGAACAACCTCAAAAATAGTGAAACTTGAAAGTGAATATGTAAAATTTGAAACAAAAGTAATTGAAAATGAAAATGCTAATGAATTAAACCCATACAAATGAAAAGAGCCTTTCACAACAAAAAGATATTGAAATGTAAAGCACAAAAGTGTTGTGACTCTTTGATTAGGGGGCATAAATTGTTGTGAAACAAGCCTGGACTATGTGTCTACCCATAGACTTTTACCGCTTTGGCCAAAATGATTGTTGGATGCTCAAGAAGAAGGGAAAACAAGCCCCTTCCCTAGATCCACATGTCAACCTGGAAAGCTGGGGCGCTCGAGCAGGGGGGACACCTAGTGCCGTGAAGTCATCCTCGACTTAACACCCCCTGTAGCCTCCAAAAGCCTCATTTTTGGTGGTGAAAGTTGTATCAGTCTTGGGTGCTTAATTAGACTAGATAAATTCCCTCATAGTCTAGACTACAAGATATGATCAACTTAAAGATAGAAAAAAATAAATTGCAAAGTAGATTGATTTCCAACTTAAGATACAAGATATAAGCACAATTAGATTCTTCCCTAACTTAAAAAATAAATAGCAAGACAAGATAACTTTGCAACTTAAACAAATTGAAGGAAACAAAACTTGAGCAAATATTAACAAGATGATATATTAACAAACTAATCTAGAAACAAGCCTTACGATATAGCATGGGTGGCAAAGCCAAGCCTTTTTTCTAGGTGTAGGAAAAAATAAATAAATAAATGCAAATGAAACTTGGAAAGTAAAATAGCAAGATCCTAGCCATTCAAACTTGTATTAAGGATAAGTGGGGAAAACAATAATTAAATCAAACACTTGCAACCTCAACTAAGGCATAAGGAGGAGTAAAAGCCTACCGGTTTTGTGCCAAAGTGGGTGAATAAAGTTAAAAGAATTAACTTGAAAAGAAAGCGATAAATCTAGTCTCTCAACCTTGTCTTAAGGACAAATGGGGCAAAGAATTAAAACGTTTAAAATTGAAAATTAAACTATCTTCTTAGCCTTACGATTTAGCATGGGTGGCTAAGCCAATCCTCTTTGCTAGATGTAGGCAAACAAATAAATAAAATTACAGAAAATTAAATGGTTGAAGAAATGCAAGCCCAAGAGACTATCTTTGGGCATGCTTACAATGAATAAAAGAGAAGAGAAGAAGTGTGTATCAAAACCCTTACTTGGGAGGTTCTTCTTTGGTGTTTTATGGCCCTAAATGGGTAACACCTCTCCTTTTCTAGTGAGAACCTGCAGAAATTGAGCAAACAAAGCTTGCTGGAAATACTACAAAAAAACTAGAAAACTTAAGAAAATTAATGTTAGTGAAAACATAAATTTTATATACAAAAATTAGCAAGTAAATGTACGAAATATGACCTATTATCAGAACAGAAATTTACCCAACAAATGTGTGAGAAAATAATGAAAGAAACAGAAAATAATAAGAGGGTTTTAGTGGTTGAAGAAACAAATTTCCAGATCTGAAATTTGTCCTCCTTTAACCCTTGGTGACCTGCAAAAGTATGAGATCTAGCTACAAGAAAAGAGAGGAGGTGAGTAGATTCGCATGTAATCAAAAAATACTTTGAAATAACAAATAGGAACTAACTCACTTAGATATATAGCAATACTACCATAAATCTATCCAAGCAAAATATTTTGCTTGGATATCCTATTCTAGATCTAAAAGAAAGAAACTCATAAAAAACGAAAACAAGTTCACCTCAATGTAGCTCAAAATATTGCACCAAGAATACTCCCAATGCACATCATATTCCTCCAAAGAGTTTCTATTATCGAAAGCAAGGTTGATGCAAATACTTGCAACAAACTTGAGAAAAGAAAGAGAGAAAAATGGGAGAGATTTGGGCATAATAACTTTACTCTGATAATAGACCTAAAATGAGGGAGGGCTAGGCATTCTTTTATACCTGGGACGCAAGAGAGACCCCTCTTGGATGAGCTCCAAGTGTCACTCAAGCAAGAGAGATCATCATCTCAAGGAGGGGCGCACTTTTAGGGTTTGAGGGTGTGAGAGGGGGAAATGCCTTTTTGACCACCCAATCATCTAATTAGATCATTAGGAGGGCACACTTAGGGATCTAGGAATATTCCTCAATTAATTTTTGAGTTTGGATGAGTTCCTCATCAAGGGTGGCGCAACTTCCCTGGGGGGATGATGAGTTTAGGTTGTGGCTAGGCATGGGGGGTTGGAATAAATTAGGAAATGAATTTCCTAACTTAGGAAATGGATTAGGAATCATATCCCACTCTTTCTCAAACTTTTTTGCTTATTTTACAATTTTTTCCATTTTTGACTTAGCGTAATTAAACAATTAAATTGTTGACTCAAGACTGACTTTGAATCCTCATGGACAGTGTGTAGAAATTATCTGAGGTCCTATGAGGCTCCCATCTAAGGTCTGTCCTTGACCTTAGTATGGCTCTAAGTTTCAACTGTTTGTATGTCTTCTTTTGTTGTTTTAGGACAACAAACAATCATCCCACTTACTTCTCAATATTTTATAGGTTAAGTGCTCTTTTAAGGTGCCCTTGCAAGTGTTTTCTTTTCTCAATGTTAGCACATGCAATATAACTTAAAACACATAACACTACCTCTAGATCTTGAACTTTAAAATGTTGATCTACACTTCTAAACATGCAAATATAACTTAAAACATATAACACTACCCTAGATCTTGAACTTTAAAATGTTGATCTACACTTCTAAACATGCATAAAATTGACATTGTGTATTTTGTATCAACATGACTCGATAAAACCCCAGGGAAAACCGGGGCTTTGGGGATATAAGGTCTATATAATGATGATCAAAGAAAGAGATACAAACAAGTAATGAAATACAATGAACCTGTATACATAGCAAGCCCCTCACAAGCCTTTCCACAAGAACTGTGAGAAAGAAGTGCCCAAACCGGTGTGCCCCTCTCCCTTTGTTGCCCCTCCCGTGACCTGAAATTAAGTGCCCTAGCTCATCAGTAACAAAATGAAGAAATCCCTCCATTGTGAATGTCCCTTCCCCGTACGCCTCTCTCCATAGGAAGGGGCTGAAGCTCTCAAATCCTCTGCTGACCAAGGTAATGTAGCTGCTGGGCCTTCAAATCCTTATGCCCTCCTCCAAGAAGAAATGATCACAATAAATAAATTGAACCTGAAACTGAAAGTATCTCCACAAAAATAAGTTTCTCAAGCTCTCCTTTCCCAATGCATCAGACCTCATCCTTATTCCATGGGTACCTCCTGCTGAGCAAATGAAGGATAATAAATATGCCTCCCTCCTCAAGATGTGCCCTCCTCCATACAAATGCTCCTCCGGCAAGGATATGGGTTCCATGAAATTCTCCATGCAAGATCAAAGCAATCTCAAGCTTCTCCTCAAGCTCTAAAGGGTTTCTACTCAAACCCCTAAGGAAGTGCGCCCCCTCTCCTTCTTAAGATGTGTGCCCTCCTTCTCTCTCCAAAAGTCTCCAAGTGAAGAATAAGTCTCCAAAATGCCTTTACCCTCTCTTTAGCCTCCCCATGCCAACCCTAAAGATCAATGGCCTAGATTATCTGGATCTAGCTAAGTCTAATCAATGGGTGAGATCAACCTTAAAAATCTCACCAAGGAATCCCACTTTCCTTAGTTGCTTTTATGTCTATTAATTCACCCACATTGTGAATTAATTATCACTTTATGACTGACATATTTCACTTTTGACTCTAAAACCCTAAGTCAAAGTGAAATTAGGAAAAAGTACAAGGTACGGGTAAATAGTCTCTCCCCCTTGTGCTTAGAGATCATAAGAACATGGGGACCATCAAGGTACCCAAATCTCAACACTCACCTTACCGAGGAAAGTGCTCATCACCACCACACATCCCCTAGTTGGACATGGTTTCCCTCCTGCATATGCCTCGATGAGAAGGGATGTTCCCATCGCTGAAAGTGGACTCGGCTACAAATCTACCTAATTTTAGAAGGATCTATAAATGGTAATCGACTTCCATCTATCCAAGATCACCTAGATTCAGCATCACACCGGGACATTCCACCTTTGTCTCCCCACCAAGGATTTCTCCCACTCTTATTCTCACTCAAGAGTCTCGGCTTGGAATCTCACCAAGAGTCATCAACTTGGCTTCTTGCCAAGTCACCTCCACCTCAAGTGGATCCAGAACCTCGATCCGCCCCATCTGGGAGCTATGTGGGAGGTTTAAGTCTCCATGGTGCTCCTACCGCCTCTCTCATCAACCTCTACTGCTCAAGTCAGAAAGGCACCAACTCTGCCCACCAAGTACTGGAATCAGGGCTGGCACCGGGTGGGACCGGGGCCACCCACTGGTTGTCTCGTGGGACTAAGTTTTGATCTCCTCCAATCACCGGCCAGCCGTGTCAGCTGTCCTCATCAACTCTCGGGCCTCTCCAATCCACTGGATGGTGTAAAATGGTAGATAAAGTAGGTAATGAATGTAATAATTTCTCTGAAAAACTGATCACTAACTCTATCTCCTCTCTGTCGTTGTTGGACCCATATCTCTTTTTTTCTTCTTCTTGGGACACTGCCATGCATAGTGACCCATCTCTTCACAAGAAAAACATCTCACTGTTCTCATGTCTCTCCTCCTCACACTACTATTGCTGCTTTCTCCTCCCCGTGGTGGGGCCCCCAAACTTGGGACCCAACCTCCATCACTCAGTCTTCTTTCCCCTTTGTCCAAAGAGCAGTTCTCATCACTTAAACTGTCATCACGTCTGTAAGCCTCGGTCAGTAGTTTTTCCACGTCCCTTGGATCTAAGTCATCCTTAATATCCTTCCCATGTAGGCATAACCTCCCCGAAACAATGCCCCATACAAATGGAACCCACGATTTGGTGAAGCTATTCATAGCTTGCCTACCAAAGAGTTAGGGTTCACAACCCTCCTGGGACGACCAACTCATCTCCGATCTATGGGTCTACCAAAGAATGAAGTGAATCCCACTTTGCCCCTGTGCATGTGAATGCCCCTCGCCATTCGATCATGAAGAACCAATTTTTGGTTCTCATTAGAGCTCTCAGACAACTTGCACAAAAGATGACCACATCTCAAATACACAAGTCTTCCTGCACAAGTGGGAATAATGTGATCTCTCATAGTATCACATATGACTCCTCTTTGCCTTGTTGTTCCTCCTCCATAATTCTGCCACCAAGACGGGAGAAATGACAAGAATGGGAGAATAACCGCCTCGACTATGTCCCATAGATCGAGATTCTCTAAGACAAAGACCATCCTCGGCTTCCAAGGAGACCACTTAGCCTCGACTAGCCTCGTCCTCCACACGCATAAGGAGATGCTAACATACACCGCCAACCTGCTCACTCTCCTTGATGCTCCTAATGTAAAAGGAACGTTGCCTCTACCCCGCCAACATGTGTGTGAAAAGAGGTGTAATCCAATTTGTGCTCACTCCTAATCTCTAGGTGTGAAAAGAGGTCGCTAAATACAACCTCGCTCCTCGGCTCACATTGTGTGTGAAAAGAGGCTGTGCACAAGTGTCAGAAATCAGCCCAACAAATCTGCTCACAACCGTCCACCAACTCCGTAAACTAGTTGTCCAAAATCTGGGGCTCCTGAAATGGTAAATGGTAATGAAAGAGAGAAAATTGCATCTGAAGTTTACCCATTGTTTTTGACTGTAAACTTGCTATCCAAAATAGCCAACAAATTCGATATAAAAACTTCTCCAATTTGCCCAAAAAGTGCTCCAAAATCGCAAGTCTAAGCCACCTTGCCTCATACCATGTAGAAATTATCTGAAGTCCTATGAGTCTGCCATCTAAGGTCTATCCTTGAACTTAGTATGGCTCTAAAGCCAACTATTTTATTGTCTCTTTGGTCGCTTTTAGGACAGCAAATATCCCAATTTACTTCCTTAATATTTTATAATAAGTGCCTTTTACAGTTCCCTGCAAGTGTTTCTTTTTTATCTCAATGTTAGCACATGCAATATAACTTAAAACACATAACACTACCTCTAGATATTGAACTTTAAAATGCTGATCTACACTTCTAAACATGCATAAAATTGACACAGGTATTTTTGGTCAACATGACCCTGGATAAAACCCCCCTAGGGAAAACCAGTTTGGGATATATGTCTATATAATGATGATCAAAGCAGGAGATACAACAAGTAATGAAATACAATGGAACCTATATACATATCAATCTCCTCGTGAGCATTGCCACAAGAACCAGAGAAATAAGTGCCCAAACTGTGGTGCGCCCTCTCCCTTTGTTTCCCTCTGCACTGAAATGAAGTGCCCTAGTTCATCAGTAACCCAATGAAGAAATCCCTCCACAGGAATTTCCTCTCTTGTGCTGCCTCTCCATAGAAACTGTCAGAGCTCGAATCCTCCAAGAAAATATGCTACCAGGTAGTTGCCAGTCCTCTCAACTTATGCGCCGTCCTCTAAGCATAAATGATCACAATAAATAAACTGAACCTGAAACTGAAAGTCTCTCTCCACATAAACAAGCGCCCAAGCTCTCCTCTTCCAATGCATCAGACCTCATCCTGATCTGACAAGTCCTCCTCTCCTGATGAGAAAATGAAGGATAATAAATGCGCCCCTCCTCCTCAAGATGCGCCCCTCCTCCATATACATGCTCCCTCTTAGAAGTAAAGGCTATGGATCCATGGAAATGCTCTCCATTCAAGCTCAAAGCAATCTCAAGCTTCTCCTCAAGCTCTCAAGGGTTTTTCTCAAACCCTCATGAAGTGTGCCCCTCTCCTCCTCAAAATATGCACCCTCCTTCTCTTCTCCAAAAGTCTCAAGTGAAGAATAAGTCTCCAAAATGCCTTTACCCTCTCTTTAGCCTCTTCATGCCAACCCTAAAAGATGAATGGCCTAGATTATATCTAGCCAAGTCTAATCAATGGGTGAGATCAACTCCAAAAATCTCACTAAGGAAACCCACTTTCCTTAGTTGCTTTATGTCTATTAATTCACCCACATTGTGAATTAATTGTCACTTTATGACTTAAGTGACATATTTCACTTTTGACTTAAAATTCCTAAGTCAAAGTGAAATTAGAATCATAAAGTAAAGTACAAGGGTAATAGTCTTCCCCCTTTGTGCTTAGAGACTCATAAGCACATGGGGACCACTTTCCAAGGTACCCAAATCTCAACACAGTGACCTAGCAACACTTGTCCAATTGAGTTGAAACTTGGTCCAAGGGTGTAGGGGGTCTCATTCCATTTATTTGAGTACTCACACCCCTATCAAAATCCCTTAGGACCTAGTTTTTACATTTTTACAACAAACTTAATTAAAACTATCATTAAATGGACAATTTTAATTAATTAAAAAATCTACTTAGACTCAACGGAATTCCGCAAGACTCTAGGAGACATATAGCATGGTCATTTACAATATTACTAAACCCTATTCACCCATTGGGCTCGATCAGTAGAATGTCTTTCACCACTTTGGATGATTATTATGAGTGAAAAACTCAAGAGTAATTAAAAATTACCCGAGGATAAAAAACACTCGATGAAAGGAATTCCCTAATGATAAAGTCCTAGGATATAAAATAAAATATGATTAATGCAGACCCATTACATTATTATCCCATGCAGGGGAGTGAACATTCTGATTACAAAAAGACGTGCCGAGTGAAAAAACTACCTTGCAGACCGAGAAAGTCTTCAACTTCGTTGCACCATCAGGTATATAGCTTCATGGAACATGGAGTTGACCCCCTAGATGAAATAGGTGGTCAACATCTGGCTCTGCATGGATATGTGTGTTCAATATTTTTGAAGGAGAGCATATGAGAAATTCAGAATCTACACAATCGATTGCTCACCAATATCCAACATAAATATATGTACAAAAACATTAAAATAAATAAATGAAATGATATAAACCATAATCACATAAATGAAATTATTATAGACAACAATTACATAAATGAAACTATCATACAATGAATAACATAAGTAACATAAATATACAATCAAATGAAATAATAGAAAACTGAAATCAAAGGAGAAAGGTTAGAAATGTGTTACAAAGGTTTCCATCATTTGAAAAGAATAGCTTGAGGGCCTGTTATCGCACAGTTTGTAGCTAGGTCAAAAGGCTAGAGGATTGAGGCCAAACTGGCGTAACAGGAATCTTCCCCACCCAATGTCACCTAAATGGGGAGGTTCTTTCTGTTTAGGGAGGTTAACCCAGGGGAGACGTCCCCGACAACCTGGGGTTTTGAAGAGGCCAAAGTATGAAGATCAAGGCAAAGTTTCCTCCTCACAGGTTACCACCAAAGGTCAGATAATCCAGCTAATCAACCAATAAAGAAGTGTATGCCCAAAAGAGAACACCTGCCCGGAATAAGACAATGACAAGATAATATGTATGTAGGCTATATATCAGTGGGTTAGTGCTTCATGTAATTATCTGACATCAATATATAAGCAAATGAAACAACAGGTACTAATGAGATCAACGTTTTATCAATATAGCAATGAAAAGGTATTATTTCATCAATAACTATCGAGATGATGTAGCAAACAATATATTCAATCAATCATTTACTCAATAAATGCCTTTAACCATCATCTAATCACTTATTATCAATATTTGTTGCGTCAAGATGGAATAACCAACTATGACGTCAACCTAGTTAGGGTTTCAAAATTTAAAGTTTTGAGAGTTGGTTTGAGCACTACTACTTCAACGTTGTGTGTCTAAGATCAATGCCTAAGGGTATATGGAGTCATTCAAGGAGAGGACACAAGGTTGAAGGAGTAACAGGCTAAAGACAAGAGGGAAGGGTTCTAGAGTGCTGCAATGGCAGTGCCCTAGAATCAAAACCCTAGGGGAAAGA
The DNA here is from genome assembly GCA_010110895.2 of Picea sitchensis. Lineage (NCBI taxonomy): Eukaryota > Viridiplantae > Streptophyta > Pinopsida > Pinales > Pinaceae > Picea > Picea sitchensis. The sequence goes on from SNQJ01S0013124.1 coordinate 72,246, forward strand.
GGCTCACTCTGGTGTTGCTTAAGCAAGGCCTCGTGCTCTTTCCTCCTTCTTTAGGTCAAACTTGGCAAAACGGCTAGCATATGAGAAGAGATAAAACAAGAGGATCAAGTGAGGGAGAGTGTTGCAATGGCAAGGCTCTATCACTAAAACCCTAGAAGATGGACGACCCTAGGTGTAGATAACCTAGGCCTAGGACGTCACTCTCCTTTTAACCTTTAAAATCAAAGCTAGCTCAAGGGAAGAAGTGAGAAGATTGTAGCAAAGGCTAGGCTCTTCCTTCCTTCTTCAATGGCTGAAAATTTCTCTCTAAGGGGATATGAGACAAGGACCTACTTGTGTGCTTGTCACCTAGGGTTTTAAAATCAACAAATTTATAAGTAAATGCAAGAATACTAACCTACAACCATTCAATCAAGAAGTTTTGCAGGAAAAAACACTTACATATCATGAAGAAAAGCATGTGCAAACCCTAGTTGTAAACCTTCCTCAAGAGAAATTCCAAATATGCCAAGAAAATCCTTTCATCAACAAGTGTGTCTCACTTTAAAATACCAAATACCCAAGTAGGGCGCAAAAATCAGACCTCACAAGTGTGAGTTGTGTTGTTATGTTCAAATGAGGGAAAACATCCTCAATATATAGTATCTCGTGGCCTATAATTAAAATTAGGTCATTAAAAATAGCCGACAAGGCTACAAACCAAAATCATATTGTTTTTACATTAAATGCTAAGTAAAATACCTAAATGAGCAAAAAGTGAGACGTCAAGACCCTTTGAGGGAGACGTCAGGCCCTTTTGGGGCTAGTCCAGCATCCATAAGTCAAACGTTAGCCCTTCCTGGGCTCCTCCAAGCTGCTACACATGCCATCCATCCTGTCAAACTATCACACGCTCAAGGTGACGTCAAGGCCTCCTGGGTGACATCCTGGCCATCAAAGGAAAACGTTCCATCTTAAGTGGGTCAACCCCCCTGGGCTGAGCTCAGCCAAAGTGTCCTGGATGGAACGCCCTTCTTCTTCTCATGTGCAAAGGCTCGATCAATCACTGTCCTGTCTCTGCCCCTGATGGGGTCCCAACAACCATCTGATGGGCTCTTCATCCCCATGGAGGTCTGAGCTAATCATCTCCCCATGTGTACAGGTCCAACTGGTGCCTATCCGTCGGGCATGGTCCTGCAGATCAAAAAATTCTCCCTTCATGGGCTCATTAGTCACAGGGATCATAGCAATGTCAATCATGTTTCATGATTAATTTTATCAAATACATGCATAAAACCCCTGATATATCAATCAATATCTCAAATACATTACAATACAAAGCCAAAGAAAAAGACAAAATACCATATTGGGCCAGCATCCATAAGAAAAGGAAAGTCTCCAGAGGGTACCATCCAAGCCATGTAAAATGAGGTGATGTGGTCAAAGGATGTCCAGACATATGGGTAGAGTGAGAGACAGGGATGCATGATATTACCTGTGGGCGCCTTTGTAGAAGGTGAGTTGTACCCGTCATGGATGCAATTCTTTCCAAGCCCTTTATTGCCTTTATTATTTTCTTTTCTTTATTTTTTTTTTTCCTTTTTTTTATTTCAAGGACTAACTAGAGGACACTGCCTTGGCGTGGTGACCAGAGCTGACAGTGTTACCCACAAGCACTTTCACAGAGATGATAAGGCTGACTCTTGATGAGACCCCCTTTCCCTTGGCCATGCAACCAAAGGTCACTGCCCTGGCGTGGTAACCAGATAGTGGCAATGTCATTCTGTTAGGTACCCATGAACATAATAAGTTGGCTCGTGATGAGACCCCCTATCCTCTTGGCTAGGTCTTGTTTTGTTATTTTTCTTCGGGTCCCTCTTGTTTCTTGCTAAGAGGATTTTTATTGCCTCCTCGGGGATCCCTGGGCGAGGCATGTCTAGGTTTCATTTTTTATGGATTTTATCTTTTACTAGTTGCTTTTACCTTCTGGGCCTTTAGCCCCTTCTTCCCATGAGATAAGGTGCAACCCCACAAACAGATCATCCTAATGCCCAGACTAGGGGAATGGGGCAAATGAGTGGGAGATAAGATGTAAAAGTGATGATATGATGGGAGTGGACAATGGATCTTCAGAAATTCCCCCGGTGGCAAACCAAAACCTATGGGTACAAGCTTGATAGGACACCCCGTCAGTGCCCCCAACCATGCTCAAGTGGGTTAATGTAAGATCCAAGCAATCATCAGAAATAAAAGGAATTTGATGCATATATCTAAAGGTTATAATGATCAAATATGACACATACCATGATACCTAGACCAATTACCTCATGGAGCAAGAGTCCTCTCTGATACAAGTCCAAGCCGAAGGTGATGGATGTTGTTGTTGCTGAAAAGAAAAGTATGATGAAGGAGAAGAAACATGGGCCTTCCAGGGCCATGCTCAGGTCAATCCTGCTCTCGGTACTCCATGTCTAGGATCTATGGGCCTCGAGACATGATCTCCTAGTTATCCCTATAAATCGGGGATAACCTCTGGCTCCAACTCGGGGACATGTGCTCACCATAGAGCGCATGAGAACCTTAGCATCTCTAGCATAACCTATAGACCTGCTCAAACTCGAAAAGGGCATCAGGAACAAGGGTGGGGTGGTATTGCCACCCCGCATTATATATATATATATATATATACGATTGAAATAAGACAATCAATATGCAAGTGAGGAAGCAAACTAACATGAAATGAAAATGGTATAATACACGGAAAATGCCTACCTACCTATAATTACCTGTGGGGTCAGGTCCCACCACCTTGGTGGGGTTTGAGGAGGTGCCCGCTGACAGGCACTATGCGCCTTTGTCCCTCCAGTCTAAATAGGTAATAAGAGTCATTAACTGACTTTCTTTTGACCTTAAAAGGGCCAAGCCAAAAATGATTGTTTCCTTTGATATTAGTAGGCTTCCCTTTATTGGCATCCCACATCCAAACCACGTCTCCCTCCTTGTACTCTTTTACTCTGAAATTGGTCGTTCCTTGAATAACCCTGGTGTATTATGTAGAGGGTGGTGGGTGGGATTCTGCTATAAAGATTTCCTGCTGCGAAGGACGGATCCGTACATCATCTTCCACCTTCTTTAGTATTTTTGCAGTCTCTGATTCCTGAGCTTTGAGCTCGTCCATGAGTTGTTGGTATTCTTCTCTCTTGGGCCAGTTAATCTGATTCGGATTTTCCTTCTTTGGAAAAGGCCTATCTTCTGGAGAATATTTATGAGGAATCGACCTGATTTTTTCACATGCTTTGTCATCTTTGATGGAATCACTGGGCCTTTGCACATAAGTTGTAGTTACAGGTACATTCTGGATACGACCAATAGTTCCATCTTTCAATGGTCCATCTGATCCTTGGAAAAAGTTGTCAAATCAATCTTTGATAGATGGTACCTTGATGACTTCTCTCAAAGGGATGGTTACAAACATCTTGGATAATGCCCCTTCAAGGTCAAAATTCAGGTTAACCCTTTTAGTATTGGATGTTTCAGGAAAGGTTACATCCACAGGTGGGTTTTTTGTTTGGTCAGAGGAAGGTTGGTCCAACTTCTTTCTTCTATACACCTGGAACTCTTGTTTCTTTATCTTTTCTTTTGATTCTTGGTCTAGTTTGTTTATTACTGCCATCTTGGTTGACCTGGTTGCTTCTTTCATGGCCTCTTGATGCTCTTCAACGATGATATTTATTTGAGGGCCTTCTATGAAGTAGTCTATATTTTTTACTTGTTGATGGCCACCACTACTATAAGGACACTCATGTTCCCAATGTGCTTCACTGCATTGAAAACACCAAGGGTTTTCATCCACAATGATGGTGCCTGGAACTTCTATGTCTTTGAAAACATCTTTGTTCCACTCAACGAAATTACTTACTCTCTGTACTGGACAACCATCCTCATCCGAATCTTCAGAGATATTAGAGACATTGTCAGGATGATCACCCCAATCTGTGTCTTCTTCTCTCAAGGGAAAGTTGGGGCCATCTTGAAACAAGTATGGATCCATTGATTTGTAATCACTAGGCCCAAGATCATCTATTAATGATAAAGAGGGTGTTTTCTCATCTTTCTCAAACTGATCGGTTTGTAATAGTGTGGGAGTCCCCTCAAAAGATAATTGGTCATCTGGGTCTTGCTTTGTCAAAAAATGAACGATTTTGCAAATTATTTCAACCCTTTGCAAGATACAGGACATACTAGTGTCTAAGTTGTTTCCATTGTGTACCTGGGGCTCTTCAGACCTGTTGGTTTCACTCATGTCTTGATTTTCCCATATTGGTGTGTTCAAGACAAACAAGGAATCTTCAAAGTTAGGTCTTTTATGAATGGCCACACCCAAATCCTCGAATGGTTCACATTGCCTTGAGACGTTTGAGACATTGTTGATGTTTGAGAAAGATGTGCTCCATTTCCTTTTGGGAGGAATGAGTTTTACCTCCAGAATTTCTGGGAAATTGGGTTTAGCTTCAGGGATGTCCTCATGACTAGATTCCCAAGAGTCATTATTGTATGAGAGATTGACCTGATGGATGTAGTCTTCGAATTCTAGGTTCTTCTCAATCTGACAAGCGAAATTTTGTGCTTCTTCTAGAGTCGAGGGTGACCGATCTTTGAGAGTGAACTGCAAAACTCCTTCCAACGATTTCGAGTAGTGTTGGAGGACAACTTCTTATGAGAAACTAGGTCTGATCTTCTTGAGGAGAAGGTTGAACCTATCATTGAAATCCCTAATGCCCTTGCTAGAGGCTTTGCAAACATCGGTATATTGAGAGTAAAGGGAATCCATGCTTTCTTTTTCACACCAATATTTCTTTAAGGCTTGTTCAAGATCTTCAGGGGTTTTGATGCTTCCCTTCGGGAGTTTGTTGACCCATCTTCTGGAAATTCTGGTGAGTGAGCTCACAAAGAGCCTTAAAAATACATTGGGGTGTTCTTGTCCAGACTGGTGAAACTGGAATGCATCACAGAAGGCATTCCAATGAGAGTTTCCATAGGATCCATCTTCCCCTGAAAACTTAGGTATCCAGGATTCGACCTTCTTGGGTAGATCATGTAACCCCCCTTGGGTGTTAGGTAAGCTTAAAGGACCAAAGAGTTCTTTATGAGACCATTTGGGAGAACTTACAGGGGTGATAGGATTTGTGGAGGTCACGGTAGTAGATGAAAGTATATACTGATGCCCACTACGAGTCGTCATTTTCTATTTGTGGAGTCACCAGATGATTTGATTGAAATCATCAAAGAAGATGGAAAACACCCTAGTGGAGTCACCAGGTAAGCTTGTAAGATAAGGCTATGAGGCAAGGCTTACCAAAAAGGTTTGTCGTCTAAGGAGAATTGACTCAGTGTTCCCCGACAACGGCGCCAAAATGTTATCGCACAGTTTGTAGCTAGGTCAAAAGGCTAGAGGATTGAGGCCAAACCGGCGTAACAGGAACCTTCCCCACCCAATGTCACCTCAATGGGGAGGTTATTTATGTTTAGGGAGGTTAACCCAGGGGAGATGTCCCCGAAAACCTAGGGTTTTGAAGAGGCCAAAGTATGAAGATCAAGGCAAAGTTTCCTCCTCATAGGTTACCACCAAAGGTCAGATAATCCGGCTAATCAACCAATAAAGAAGTGTATGCCCAAAAGAGAATACCTGCCCAGAAAAGACAATGACAAGATAATATGTATGCAGTCTATATATCAGTGGGTTAGTGCTTCATGTAATTATCTGACATCAATATATAAGAAAATGAAACAACAGGTACTAATGAGATCAACGTTTTATCAATATAGCAATGAAAAGGTATTATTTCATCAATAACTATTGAGATGATGTAGCAAACAATATATTCAATCAATAATTTACTCAATAAATGCCTTTAACCATCATCTAATTGCTTATTATCAATATTTGTTGCGTTAAGATGGAATAACCAACTATGACGTCAGCCTAGTTAGGGTTAGCTAGTTAGTTAGGGTTTCAAAATTTAAGGTTTTGAGAGTTGGTTTGAGAACTACTACTTCAACGTTGTGTGTCTAAGATAAGTGCCTAAGGGTATATGGAGTCATTCAAGGAGAGGACGCAAGGTTGAAGGAGTAACAAGCTAAAGACAAGAGGGAAGGGTTCTAGAGTGCTGCAATGGCATGGCCCTAGAATCAAAACCCTAGGGGAAAGAGGCTCACTCTGGTGTTGCTTAAGCAAGGCCTCATGCTCTTTCCTCCTTCTTTAGGTCAAACTTGGCAAAACGACTAGCATATGAGAAGAGATAAAACAAGAGGATCAAGTGAGGGATAGTGTTGCAATGGCAAGGCTCTATCACTAAAACCCTAGAAGATGGATGTCCCTAGGTGTAGATAACCTAGGCCTAGGAAGTCACCCTCCTTTTAACCTTTAAAATCAAAGCTAGCTCAAGGGAAGAAGTGAGAAGAGTGTAGCAAAGGCTAGGCTCTTCCTTCCTTCTTCAATGGCTGAAAATTTCTCTCTAAGGGGACATGAGACAAGGACCTACTTGTGTGCTTGTCACCTAGGGTTTTAAAATCAACAAATCTATAAGTAAATGCAAGAATACTAACCTACAACCATTCAATCAAGAAGTTTTGCAGGAAAAAACACTTACATATCATGAAGAAAAGCATGTGAAAACCCTAGTTGTAAACCTTCCTCAAGAGAAATGTCAAATATGCCAAGAAAAGCCTTCCATCAACAAGCGCGCCTCCCTTTAAAAGACCAAATACCCAAGTAGGGCACAAAAATTAGACCTCACAAGTGTGAGTTGTGTTGTTATGTTCAAATGAGGGGAAAACATCCTCAATATATAGTATCTCATAACCTATAATTAAAATGAGGTCATTAAAAATAGCCGACAAGGCTACAAACCAAAATCATATTGTTTTTACATTAAATGCTAAGTAAAAGACCTAAATGAGAAAAAAGTGAGACATCAAGCCCCTTCGAGGGAGACGTCAGGCCCTTTTGGAGCTAGTCCAACATCAAGAAGTCAAATGTTAGCCCTTCCTAGGCTCCTCCAAGATGCCACACGTGTCAGCCATCCTGTCAAACTGCCACACGCTCAAGGTGACCACACGCTCAAGGTGACGTCAAGGCCTCCTAGGTGACGTCCTGGCCATCAAAGGAAAACGTTCCATCTGAAGTGGGTCAACCCCCCTGGGCTGGGCTCAACCAAAGTGTCCTGGATGAAATGTTCTTCTTCTTCTCATGTGCAAAGGCTCGACCAATCACTATCCTGTCTCTGCCCCTGATGGGGTCCCAACAACCATATGATGGGCTCTTCAGCCCCATGGAGGTCCGAGATAATCATCTCCCCATGTGTACCGATCCAACTGGTACCTGTCCGTCGGGCATGGTCCTACACATCAAAAACTTCTCCCTTCATGGGCTCATTAGTCACAGGGATCATAGCAATGTCAATCATGTTTCATCATTAATTTTATCAAATAGATGCATAAAACCCTTGATATATCAATCAATAGCTCAAAGACATTACAATGACCTACAATACAAAGCCAAAGAAAAAGACAAAATACCCTATTTGGCCAACATCCATAAGAAAAGGAAAGTCTCCAGAGGGTACCATCCAAGCCATGTAAAATGAGGTGATGTGGTCAAAGGATGTCCAGACATACATGTAGAGTGAGAGACAGGGATGCATGATCTTACCTGTGGGCGCCTTTGTAGAAGGTGAGATGTACCCGTCATGGATGCAATTTTTTCCAAGCCCTTTATTTCCTTTATTCTTTTCTTTTCTTTATTTGTTTTTTTCCCTTTTTTTATTTCAAGGAATAACTAGAGGACACTGCCTTGGCGTGGTGACTAGAGCTGACAGTGTTACCCACAAGTAATTTCATAGAAATGATAAGGTTGGCTTGTGATGAGACCCCCTTTCCCTTGGCCATGCAACCAAAGGTCACTGCCCTGGCGTGGTAACCAGATAGTGGCAATGTCATTCTGTTAGGTACCCATGAACATAATAGGCTGGCTCATGATGAGACCCCCTATCCTCTTGGCTAGGTCTTATTTTTCTATTTTTCTTCGGGTCCCTCTTGTTTCTTGTTGAGAGGCTTTTTATTGCCTTCTCGGGGATCCATGGGCGAGGCATCTCTAGGTTTCATTTTTTATGGCTTTTATCTTTTACCAGTTGATTTTACCTTCTAGGCCTTTAGCCCCTTCTTCCCATGAGATAAGGTGCAACCCCACATACAGATCATCCTAATGCCCAAACTAGGGGAATGGGGAAAATGAGTGGGAGATAAGATGTAAAAGTGATGATATGATGGGAGCAGATGATGGCTCTTCAGAAATCCCCCCGGTGGCAAACCAAAACCTATGGGTACAAGCTTGCTAGGACACCCTTTCAGTTCCCCCAACCATGGTCAAGTGGGTTAATGTAATATCCAAGCAATCGTCATAAATAAAAGGAATTTGATGCATATATCTAAAGGTTATAATGATCAAATATGACACATACCATGATACCTAGACCAATTACCTCATGGAGCAAGAGTCCTCTCCGATACAAGTCCAATCCAAAGGTGATGGATGTTGTTGCTGCTGACAAGACAAGTCTGATGAAGGAGAAGAAACATAGGCCTTCCAGGGCCATGCTCAGGTCAATCCTGCTCTCGGTACTCCATGTCTAGGACCTATGGGCCTCTAGACATGATCTCTTAGTTATCCCTAGAAATCGGGGATAATTGGACCCATCATCCAAAATGGATAATATGGAAAAAGTGGGATCAACCATGCAATGGATGAAATAGGACCTCGGATGTCTGAAACATTCATGTCCGGGATGACTTGTTAAATATCCTTTTCCAAGTCTTATCAACTTGGAGTTTTTCTTGAGAATGGACCACCGAAGAAACGTGCATCTTCCTTTACTTGACCAAACTTTGAAGTTTGGAAAACCTTGTGAAATTATCATAAAATTTTGCATATGACCATTATGGTGGAAGACCAACCACTGTTCATAATGATATGAAATTGATAAACTAAAGTTTCCTTCCATTCTCCCATTATCCTGTATTAAGTCATCTATTGGTTGAGAGATCAAAAATGAAAATGTCAAGGGAACCACTTCACTGTTTTCATCAAGGTTGTCGAAGATCTTCTATGAAAAGATTGGTTCTTCGAAGGAGGGTGGGGATTTGAATCATCTAGATATTCAACAACTTCAAACTCAAATTCCTTTATCTCCTCTAGATCAGTTATTGGCTCATCTATGGACTCATCCAGAATTTCCCTATGAACTTCCCTTTCTTGTTCACTACGAATCTCAAGTTCTATAAATTACGAATATTCAATACAAGAATGTGTACTGATAAGGCTAGCTTCCATGATTTTGAACTAATCCTCTGTTTCTCCATGGCCAAATGTATGGACTCACATTGTTTTGCATGGGAAATCTGCATGGTCTAAATGACTTCTTTAAGCTCATCAATGGGATCTGGTGGAGTATCTATCTTTATATATGAATTGATTGTTTCTATATCTGGAAGTTCCTTCTCCTTCCATTTTTCTATAAAAGCATCCACCAATTCGTTGTAATTTTCGTCCTGATCACCCCCAAATCTATCTAAAAAGGCATGCATCAAATCTTGTATGCTCTTGAACTCATTATCATCCAAATCATGAAACCAAAATAAATTGTCTTCCTCAACAAGAGTCAAGACAAACAATTTCATTAGAACATCCTCATGAACATGTGGATCACACCATTCACTAATACACCGCCAAAGGCTTTGATGTGAGCATTAGCATCACCATGATTATGAAAATCAGGCAAGTTTTTAATAGCTATTTCAGGAAAATCATGAGGATAACCAACTACTCTTGAAAAATCAATAGGTTTATAAAAACTATCCATTTCTAAACTAGATCATTAAACAAAAAGGTCTACAAAAAAGGATTGGGATCCAAAAGTTACTAAGGATCCAACAAGAAGGAAAACTGACTAACTTCGTTCAAAAACATTTTCAAGTTCAAGGATGAAGCTAAGCAGGCCGCGAGTTCCTTCTTGAAGAATACTTTTTTAAATAATTTTGAAGTGGAGTCACTAGATGACCAAGTTTTTTTCAAACAAACAAGAAGCATCAAACAAAGCAAAGACAAGAAGGAAAACAAAAAGTTGTAGGATTATTATGTACAAACAAGATATGTGTATCAAACATTGCTTCTCCTCCAAGACTTTCAAGTAGGCTACGAGGAGCAAGAGGATTTCTCCCGGTAGTATACTTCAAATAATTTTCATATGGAGTTGCCACTTGGAGAGTAAGCAATGTCGAATAACACAACTAAAGTAAAAAAATTAGGGAAATTTTGTATTGATCAGTTTTTTAAGAATTCTAATTAGAGTAAGTCAATTAAACAAGGAAAAGAGCCTTATCCCCGACAATAGCGCCAAATATGTTGTCGTCCTTATACACACCTACAAACGTGTAAAAGTTTCAATCCAATTGGTGTGTCCTTGGAGGCACAATGCCTAAGTCCAAACCCACTGTCACCTCGATTTGGACTTCTTCCGTCTAGGCTTACTCCTAAGGAAGCCAAGGGGGGTAGACACTATTTACTATGTGAGTTTTTTAGTGAATTCTAGGAGTTAGTTTTAGTTTCGTTAAGTTAGGGGGAATCTAACCTATATGACAAATAGCAATGCAAATGCAAAATTCAATGACAATAAAAACCCTTCCCTAAAGGGAAATTATGACTAGTGCCTATAGATTGGGCAAGGGGTAACTAAGTTTGTACACAAGAAAACAAAGAATGAATAAGTGATCTAATTACAAATAAATAACTCTACAACAAGTTACAATATGAAATATTGTTATGAACAAATATACAATAGAACTACAAATTAGACAATAGCACAATATATACAAGAACCAAAGAATAACTAGAGAGATATACGACAAGAAATCAACTTATGCCAATGAATAAAAGATAGCATATAAATTGAAACATCTTGGAAATAAGGCAAGTGTGCAACTCTTGAAGGTGAAATAAACCTAGAGAAATAGCCAACAAAGGAACTAATGTGAAACTTCTGAAGCAAGGGGGAGACTACAAGCAAGTTCCCCAAAGAGATGGTGGACAACTCGAAGGTAGAACACCCTTGTACAGATGAACAACTTCAAAAATAGTGAAACTTGAAAGTGAATATGTAAAATTTGAAAGAAAAGTAATTGAAAATGAAAATGCTAATGAATTAAACCCATAAACATGAAAAAAGTCTTGAACAACAAAGCTTGAACAACTAAAAGGTATGAAATGTAAAGCACAAAAGTGTTGTGAAAGTGTTGTAGGTTATTTTTTGGTAAATTTTAGCGTCCCTCTTTGATTAGGGGGCATAAAGTGTTGTGAAGCAAGCCTAGAATATGTGTCTACCCCTAGACTCTTACCGCTTTAGCCAAAATGATTTTTGGGTGCTCAAGATGAAGGGAAAACAAGCCCCTTCCCTAGCTCCACAGGTCAACCCGGAAAACTTGGGTGCTCGAGCAGGGGGGACACCTAGTGTCGTGAAGTCGTCCTCGACCTAACACCCCCTGTAGCCTCCACAAGCCTCTTTTTTGGTGGCAAAATTTGTACCAATCTTGGGTGCCTAATTAGACTAGATAAATTCCCTCCTAGTCTAGACTACAAGATATGATCAACTTAAAGATAAGAAAAACTAAATTGCAAAGTATATTTGTTAAGGACCTAACCCGCACATAGGTAGATCAATGTATTCGGATGTAATAAAGGTCAATATTAATAAGACCTCTCAATAAAATAGAATAAGGCGGATGTAAGAAGACCTAATAGAAGCTTCCGCTTCTAGAAGGATCTTCCTCTAGATGCT
>SNQJ01S0013125.1:0-25271 GCA_010110895.2 Picea sitchensis
AGGAGGATTGGGGTTTTTTTTTTTTGTTGTTGTTGTTGTTTTTGAAGACGGCCTTGGAGAGCATGCTCAGAAAAAACTCTTTTCACACAAGAATTTTTTTTTGCTTCTCGATGACAACAAGGGTTAGATCTCGGTTAGCTTACTTGGAAGATGCACCTTTTCCTATCTGTTTCTGATTTTATGAGATCAAACATGGCGCGGGACAAAGAGAATACACAGATATAAAAGAGTAGCAACCCGGAAATAAAAAATACAAACTGAAATAAAATCAAAATAAAACTTTGCAGAAATTTTAAAAATGCATATTCAGGCTTTATACCTCCGAATCTGACTGTAATGGCCGTATCTTGGGAAAGTGGAAACCTTTTCGAGTGAAATGAAAAATGTTCCTGAATGAAATGAGTGCTCCAGACGCAATGGAACAGTCCTCTTAGCCCAAAAATGTACGAAAATGCCAGAAAATGGAGATGAGGCAACTCGGCTTGACGATCTCGATCTACAATAGGAGCGGGTCTTCAAACAGGCTCTGATACCGTGTTCGAAAACACATATATTCCAACAAAGGATGAACACCTTCAGTAACCACTCACATAACTAAATCAAAGATCAACATACCAATGTTTTCACGTGGTAAAACCCCTACGGGGAAAAATCCACGACCCCAGCCAACGCGGCCACTTGGAGCAGTTTGTTAATGGAAAGAAAAAGATTACAAAGAGATTTTACAAGAGATTTTCTCACAATCGATCATCAACAAATGAACCTCCATGCTCTTTAAATAGAGATCATGGACCAATCGGGTGTTAAGACACAGATCAATGGTCGTTAAGCTCAAGGAGAGTATGAACCGTCGGATCACTCTATGTCGGGAACATATCGCGACCGTCGGATTTCCTAACTACAAATGCATACTAATGCATACTAAAGAAACACACTAAGAAACACACTTTTACCTAACGACATATTAGACCAAGTAGATTTTAACTAACTCTTAAGTGTCTAAATATCCTAACAAAGGTTCTATCCTTCTTTTTGACAAAAAGTACTGGTGCTCCCCAAGGTGAAACACTTGGACATATGTACCCTTTCTTCAACAATTCCTCCAACTTCATTTGTAATTATTTTAACTCTAGTGTGCTCATTCTGTAAGGTGTTTTTGACACCAGGGCAGCTCCTGGCACTAAATCAATTGAGAAATCTATCTCCCTTCTTGGTGGCAATCCAGTTATTTCTTGGAATACATCTTCAAATTCCTGTAGTACCGAGAAATCTTCGAGGTTTGGCCCCTTTGTATTATCTGGCTCTTCCACATGAGCTGCATACAATTCACATCCCTTCCTAAAACATCTTTTTAGCTGTAAGGATGAAATCTCCCTTATAGATATGGGTCTTGGAATTCCTTTCATAGTGCTATGTTTTCCATTTCCATCAATATAGGTAAATGTCTTGTTATGACAATCTAGGACAACATGTTGCTTTTCCAACCAATCCATTCCAATTAGAATATCATAATACCCCAATGGTATGATATTTAGATCAATACTAATATTCATGCCATTAAGACTTATTGAACAACTTATGACCATATCATGGATTCTTCTTTTGGTTCCAGTGGCTAATTGAACAAAACTTGTTTTTCCAAGTTTACTTTTGTCCAAATGTAATCTATCCACTATCTTAGAATCAATGTAGCAATGACTTGCTCCTGAATCAATAAAAATAGCAGTAGGTTGATTTATGATCTTACCTTCCACCTCGATCATATTGGACTGGTACTCTGCTTGTCAATCATCTAAGGCTGCATATATTATTCCCATATCTTCGACTATTGTAGCCTCTTGGATGTTGTGCACAGTCCTCACTATGTCCTTTATGTGTGGGCAATCCTTGTACATGTGATCTTCCTTGCATCCCCAACATTGGATTGGTGATCTTCCCCTTTTTTCCCAAGGAATATTCTTTCTTGAAATCCCCCTTAGCATACTGATCTTGATTATTTATATCAGGCTCATTCCTATTGAAGGGAGGTTTGAATCCTTTCCTCCTCTGATCGGACTTCGCATTCTTCTTTTCCTTCCAAGATTTCTGCACGGATTCTCTTCCTTGGCTTTGATCATACATGTATTTAGCCTTCCTAATGGCTTCAGTCAAGGTATTAGGTTCATCATACTTGATATTTTCCTTATAAAAGGCTGGAAGTCCACTTAAAAATATTTTTATTTTCACTTTCTCATCACCAATGAACCTGACATACTTTAACAATCCCAAGAACTTATTCTCGTACTCTGCCATATTCATGCTTCCCAACCTGAGTTCAAAGAACTCCTGCATTTTCTTGTCATAGAAATGCTCTGAGAGGTACTCCTTCTGGAAGTACTTCTTGAACTACTTCCAATTGATCCTACTTTCATTAACATGTTCCACTTGCTTTAGTTGGTCCCACCACATTGCAACTTTCTCATGTAAATGGTAGGTGGCAATGATGGCTTCCAGGTTTGATGAATAGTTATGCAACTGAAAATATACCTTGAGCACAAGCAACCATGCTTTGGCATCATCTTCCCTTTCTCTTTCACCTTCGAAGGAAGGTGGCTTGAGCTTCCTCATCTCTCCTTGCAAACTATCTACCTCTTGTTTCCTTCTTTGGTGTCTAACAGGAGACACCTTTGGACTACTTGTGAGATATTTCGATGCATAAAACCTTCTTTCTAGGTAAGGAGGTGAGTGGTGTCCATGGGATCTGCTATCACTTCTGGAATAACCATCTCTTCCATGATCATCCCTTGTTTCATGGCACCTTCCTTCTTCCTCTTGTCTTGAGTTGATGTGCTTAAGCCCCTTAATTTTGCAAAATGTGCAAGTGACCATTTTGTTAGAATTATGCATATGATAAACAAAATTTCCAAACCATGCTACATGTCTTTTTTTTTTTTTTTCATGGAGATCATATCCCCATTCTACGGAAAATAACCGTGTCTTGTTATCCTTGGCCGACACAGAATCTCATCCTGTGCAGGCACTTCCTTCAAACCACCTTCCTAGGTGACCATGACTAGAGACCACAGCTAAATCCTTCCTTAGAACTTTTTTGTCTCAAAGACAACCAATTCGGCCCATAGCCCTCCTTCCCTCATCTCCCAATATGAATATGACTATGGCCATGACCCTGTGCTTAGTTGAAAAATTGCTTGTCGAGAGCTTTGGGACTTTGGAACTTTCACCCAGGACCAGATCAACGGTCCTCATCCTCTTTCACGACCAACAATCGAGATCCAATTCGGGACTCTATGCTTCGAGAGTCTCAACTTTTCTCACTTTCCTCCTCCCAAAACACTTTTACCCGAAGTTCATGATCTTTCGACTGGTCTCCTCCCAAAGATCAACAGTTGTGAATCACTTCGGCTCTTTGGGCTTCAAAAGTTTCAAACCTTCCTCCTACACTTTCTCCCAGAGTGCTTTTACCTGAAGTCGACGATCCTTCGACATGTGTCTTCTGGAATCAACAGTCGACACATACTCCGACCTTTGGGCCTTCGAGATTTTTCGACCCAATGCAACTTTTCACATCTTTCCCCTTTAGAGTGCCCAGTCTCTGGAATGCACGATCTGTCGCCATGTGGTGAAATACCAGAAGTGGAAATGTGGCCCAATCAGGCGGGTGACATGTGTCATGCTCTAACTGACTTTTCAATACTCCAAATGCTCAAAACTTACTGACATGTGGCATACATCCCATGTGTCCACATCATCCCAGGTGACGTTCGCAAGCCATGTCACTTCGGAAATTCCGGGGTCCACATCACCTCCTGGTGACGTTATTGTGCCCCATCACTTCAACTCTTCAGCCTTCGAGACTTCAAGAGTTTCCATGCTAGCACACTTCCAATTATCCCTAACTAGCCAATCTGTCGCCATGTGTCCTCCTGGATCAAATGACTAATATTCACTTCAGGTCTTCACCCGGAGTCCACAGATCTGCACCACGTGTCCTCCTTAATATGACGGTTGAGGCTTACTTCGGGTCTTCAAACTTCGGAAATATAAAATTTCAAAACTTATCTGGCCCCACTGGATTTTATCCGAAGCCCTGGATATGGTGATGCGTGGATCTCGACAAATCAATGGCTGAAATCCTCTCGGATGATCGGACGGTCGAGATTTTCTTCGACTCTCTGGCTCTCCGATCTTCGGGAGTCTCAAATATCAACTGAAAACATCTCGAATAGATTCCTCCAAAGTTATTAATTTGTTGACATGTAACCTCTTGGAAATTGATGGTCAGGATCTACTTCGGGCGATTTGACAGTCGATGTTTACTTCGGGTCTCCGGCTCTCCGGGATTCAAGAGTTTAAACTCTCAACTTCTCCTCGCTCGCTCTTTTCTGGAGTGATTTCATCCAAAGCACATGATCGGTTTACATGTGTCCTCCTATGGATCGACGGTCCCCAACTACTTTGACTATTCGAAGTTTCGATGTTCGAGCCCTAACATGTCACATCATTGCATGCCTTTCCATTTGTGGGGGCATGTATCGACAATTTGGAGTAACCCGCCTTTCGCCCTACAATTCTCCTAATGCTGACACGTAACCCCTTAGGGAAACCATGGTTTGGATTGCTGGACCACCTTGGAAAATTATCTCTTGTGCAACTTGGTTCCCCGCAATAACTCATGTCTGTTGATCTCCCTCTCCCATGGGATCCGACAATTGTGACCTTAACCCTTGCTTCCTTTTCATCGGATGACCCCTGTTCGCCTGTCCTCCAATCCAATGATCTCGTATCTCTCATGATCCTATAGTGGCAATCGCTCCCGAATTCAAAGGGGATGGTCACGATCCTTCGAACCCCTTACATGAGTCTCTAACGTTATATCTCCCGCATAGATTCTGCAGAACCATTCCCCCTGAGATTTTCAACTCCACTGTCAGAATTCGATCTCGACCCTGAGAATCTGACCAACTAACCCAGCCCATATCGAGTCAGTGTTTCAACTAGAATATCTGATACCAAACTATAACATACCCAACCACCCATAGGCTGGGGCATGCTACCTTCAAGCCTGCCCTTGGACTTATTTCCCTGAAAGATACCTTTTAAAATTTAAGTATGCATAAAAGAAAATACTTTAACGACATGCACAACAATATCCAACAAGCATCCATAGTCTAAAGATTCAATTAAACGATAATTAAATATACACCGCGGAAAATACATTCATATACATGTAAATGATACCATAATAGAGAGCACTTATTTTTATGAAAGATGACACCAACTGGATGCAGACTAAGGACGTTCCACCCAACCATAGACATTACCATTCCAAATCTCAACAACAGTGTCACCCCCGAGCCAGGGCTATGAAACCATAAGGAAGGTTCCAGAGTGTTACTTGGCTTCACAAACCAGTCAACACCCAAGCTCTCACAGGCTTCCCAGATCTCACATCAATCCAAGTACCCAACTCTCTTCTACCCAACTTGCACCACCTGAGAGAATAGACCTCCACCCTTCTTTGCCACGCAGTCCCTTAGGCAGTCCTTCTCCTTATTTGGGCTCCAACACAACTGGTCCAGAATCTCAATGCTGGAACTCTCAAGACTCGTAGTTGTGAACAACACTGGACACAGGCCAACGCATCTCAGACATGTGGCCTCAAGTGACGACTAGATCACACCAATGACCACTACATTCAACTATCCCGTGGCTAATCTTCAACAATTTGGCTCCCTTTCCTTGAGCCAAGACGCGGATGACGAATGGATCAATGAATGGGTAAGTGGGTGCATGGAGTTGCATACATGAAAGTGCGTGAGGGGTAGAATGGTGTCAATGCAAAAGTGAAGGAGCCAATGACCAACCCCCCCATCAGACCAGAGGCGGGTTTAAGTAATTTCAAGGGGAATCAAGAACCTCCTAGCCTTCCCCAAGAATATCATGTAACTGATCCCTTCCCTTAGACAAAAAGGGTAATTAGAATAGGAACAAACACTTAGCCCCTCAAGTCCCCTCTCTTGTGGAATCATAGCCCCCTATAACTCTAGTCATTGTCTGTCTAGCAGCCAATCATGTATTTATTATTAAAAATGATAAAAACATTACATGTCTTGGGCACACTGGCCTTTTAATAATTGTTTGGGCACTCTGGCCTCTCAACATTGTAACAATACATTATTTAAAATGGGGGTTCAAAACCCGGGGTGTTACAAATACACTGAAAGTTATCCTCTGCAGAACGAGGAAACCGAGGTTATATTTGGGACGCAGGGAGACGAAAATAATAATGATAGTAGTACTATTCATGAGATATTTTGAGGTACATTCACAAACGAAACTTGGTGTTCATGTTGCGAGAATGTAACATGCAGAGAAGAGTCATTTATGGATCTCAGGGTGGAGATAAAATAAAATTCTTCTCTGTCAAGTTGTCTGAATGAATTCATCGGTGTGGAGAAATTTTTTGGGGAAAACAAGTACTCATGCGACAAGTGATGCCATTTACAAGAAGACGAGAAGAGGTTGAGGATCAAGTCTCCACCTCAAGTTCTCATTTTCCGGCTGAAGCATTTCAAATACACACAGGAAGGTTAAGTGCAGGGATTCAAGAAGTTGTTTTATTGCGTGGCTTTCCCCATAGAGTTGAGATTGCATGTTAACAGTCGTGGGGATGAAGGTGTTGATGATCCTCTGTACTCTTTATTTGTTGTTGTGGTGCATGTGGGACACACGGTGAATTATGGGCATTACATTGTTGTAGTGAAGAGCATTACTTGAGGCATATTATTTCAGCGGATGGGATAGCAGTCGATCCCAATAAGATAGAGGCCATTAGAAGATGGCCATCACCAAGAAATATTATAAAGGTTAGATCATTCATGGGTATTATTGGTTATTACCAAATATTCATAAAAATAAATTCAAATATTGCAACCCCCATTACTTCTATGCAAAATAAAGGAGTGAAATTTGAATGCACCTCCAAGTGTGTAAAGAGCTTCTAGTAGCTGAAAGACATTTTGACAAGTGCTTCAATCTTAAATATTGCAAGTCCGAACAAATATTTTGTGGTGTGCATTGATGTGTGCAAGGAAGGGCCCGATGGAGTCCTCACTCAAAAGTAACATGTGGTGTGCTATGAGTCCTGAAAACTAAAGGAGCGTGAGAGGAATTATGCTACACGTGACTTGGAATTAGAAGTCATCTTTCACACATAAAAAATGTGGATACATTACCTCATTGGGGAGAATATTTGAGCTAAGAACAAACCACTGTGGTCTGAAACATTTGTTTGGACAACCCACATTAAATGTAAGGAAAATATGGCTAGAATTTCTGAGTGAAAATGATATTGATATTAGACATATCAAAGGCAAAGAGAAGCAAGTGGTTGATGCACTTAGTAGAAGATCACATGAGATGCATGTTACAACCATCAACATGTACAAATCATATTTAAAAGATGAAATTATTGAAGCTACAAATTCATATCATCGGTATTTAAAAAGAAAAGAAACATTACAATAAGGTAATTTTCAGTAGAAATTTAAATATTATGAGCTAAAAGAGGATGGAATACTCATGTATAGAGGAAAAATATATGTGTCAAATTTTGGGGAACTGAAAAATACAATGTTGAGGGAAATGCACAATGTGCCATATCTTGGGCACCCTGGATATCATAAATCCATTACAGTCATAAGAAGCCAATATTTTTGGTTGGGAATGAAGAAAGAAGTGGTTGATTACATAGCCAGGTGTCTAAAATGTCAAAAGGTGAAAGCATAGCATGGACATCTAGTGGGGA
Organism: Picea sitchensis; assembly: GCA_010110895.2. NCBI lineage: Eukaryota > Viridiplantae > Streptophyta > Pinopsida > Pinales > Pinaceae > Picea > Picea sitchensis. The sequence goes on from SNQJ01S0013125.1 coordinate 7,808, forward strand.
TGCTATAGTCATTGCCCATTCTTGAGTGGAAATGGGAAGTGGTGAATTACATCATGGTGGTGTTAAATAATTAATGAAGGTTGTAAATTTAATTCCTATGAAGACTACACACAAGGTAGAAAACATTGTAGATATTTTCATGAGGGAAATTGTTAGGCTACATGGGGTTCCCGAGGCGATTGTTTCAAATAGAAATCCAAAATTCACATTGAATTTTTGGAAAGTTTTGTTCAAAGGATTTGGAATAAACTTAAATCTCATTAGAGCGTATCACCCAGAGTCAGATGGGAAAACATAAAGGACCAACAAAATCGTTGAATACATGCTCAGAATATATGTGATGGACCAACCACCAAAGTGGGAGGATTACATCCACTCAGTGGATTTTTCCTACAAAAATGGGTATCAAGCGTCATAAAACATAGCCGTATATCTCGTCGATGGTACGATTTTGAAGTCCGGGATCCATAGAGAAAGAGGAATGACTGTTGGCTATTCACTAGAGTTGCGAAAGCCGGAAAACCCATGTGGACAGGTGGCAAGAACTCACTCTGTAAGTAGAGTAAAGAGGAGGAGACAAGTGTCATATAAACATCGCTTTGGGTGGAGTCAAACTTCGTTGACATATCGCGTTTTGGGGATTCACAAGAGAAGATCACCAGAGGTTGGTGCTCCAACTCGCGAAGTCGCGAGTTGCGAAAGGTGCTTGCGTTAAGGTTTGGCTGTGATCCTATTGGAAAAGGGGCTGAAGAGGGGGCTTACACCTTAATCCCTTTCTCAATTTTGTGTTTCGACTATTGCCAAGAGCTGTGGCATTGCATACGAAGTGCCCAACTCACGAGACCTGAAATCCTTTGCGGGTTTAATAAAGGAGTTCAACTAACCCTTGTCATGGTTTAGAAATGATCCTATGCAGATCTTAGCCTGAGGGCAGGAGGTCTGTACCAAAATATTTGAGTTAGAGGTCCAGAGGAAGTAAATGTGGAGTAAGTAAAGTTTCACGAAGTCGTGAAACCCGAAGTACAGTTGGACTGTTAGATCCAGGGGAACACGTGGCAGAGATATAAGAATTCAGGGAAAGGTGTTTCTGGAGGAACCAGAGGAGGAGATTGCAATATCGCTGGATCCCAAAGTGGCGAAGGAGATGGCCTAAGGTTATCACCCATGGTCACATGAGAAGAAGTGTCTAGTGCGAGACTAGTACTCACAATCATTGTTGCCAGGTGCCGAAGAGCAGAGTTGCAAGTAGTTAGAACTTGCAGGCGACATCAAGGGGACCTATGTGTGTGTGTGAATCAATCGTTGAGGGTCCGTTGAAGGCCTGAAGGGATAATTCAGCTCAGGAGTTGAAGATATAAGATTGATAGGTCGCAAAATCCCTAGGAGGGAAGGGGGTTGTTTCCGTCATTGGGAAATGACTGTAGCAACCCCACTAGATGTCCATGCTATGCTTTCACCTTTTGACATTCTAGAAACCTGGCTATGTAATCCACCACTTCTTTCTTCATTCCCAACCGAAAATATTGGCTTCTTATGAGTGCAATGGATTTATGATATCCAGGGTGCCCAACATATGGCACATTGTGCATTTCCCTCAACATTTCATTTTTCAATTCCCCAAAATTTGACACATATTTTTCCTTTATACATGATTATTTCATCCTCTTTCAGTTCATAATATTTACATTTCTATTGAAAATTACCTTATTGCAATGTTCCTTTTATTTTTAAATACCGATGATATGAATTTGTAGCTTCAATAATTTCATCTTTTAAATATGATTTGTACATGTTGATGGCTGTAACATGAATCTAATGTGCTCTTCTAATAAGTGCATCAACCACTTGATTATCTTTGCCTTTGATATGTCTAATATCAATGCCATTTTCACTCATAAATTCTAACCATATTTTCCTCACATTTAATGTGGGTTGTCCAAACAAACGTTTCAGACCACAATGGTTTGTTCTTAGCTCAAATATTCTCCCCATGAGGTAATGTATCCACATTTTTGATGTGTGAAAGATGACTTCTAATTCCAAGTCATGTGTAGCATAATTCCTCTCATGCTCCTTTATTTTTCAGGACTCATAGCACACCACATGTTACTTTTGAGTGAGGACTCCATCGAGCCCTTCCTTACACATATCAGTGCACACCACAAAATATTCGTTTGGATTTGAAATCTTTAATATTAAAACACTTGTCAAAATGTCTTTAAGATGCTAGAAGCTCTTTACACACTTGGAGGTGCATTCAAATTTCACTCCTTTATTTTTCATAGAAGTAATGGGGGTTGCAATCTTTGAAAAATATTTTATAAATGTTCAATAATAACCAACAAGACCCATGAATGATCTAACCTCTATAATATTTCTTAGTGATGGAAATCTTATAATGGCCTCTATCAAATTGGGATCCCATACACTGAAATAATATACCTCAAGTAATGAATCTTCTTTTGATAAAAGATGCACTTGCTTAGCTTGGCATACAATTTATGCTCTCTTAAAACTTGCAAACCAAACTTGTCGAGGTACTCCTTGAACGCTCCATTCATCATGCATATAAAAAAAGATGGGGAATTCGATAGCCCAAGTGACACTACTATAAATTCATAATGCTCATATCTTCTCCTGAACGTTGTCTTGCTGATATCTTCGTCGTTTATCCTCACTTGATGATAACCTGATCTCAAGTCAATTTTGGAAAAGATTCTTGCGCCTTTCAATTGATTAAATAAATCATCAATCCTTGGAAAATGATATTTGTTGTTTATCGCGACCTTATTCAATTGTCTAAAATCATTACACAAACTTAAGGTTCCATATTTATTTTTCTAAAAGAATTGGGACTCCCCAAGGTGACACACTTGGGTGTATATGCCCCTTCTTCAAAAGTTCTTCAAGATGCATTTGCAACTCCTTAAATTTGAGTGTGACCATTTTTTAAGGTGTCTTGGACATTGGGGAAACTCCTGGCACCAAATCAATAAAGAAATCAATGTCCCTCTTTGGTGGTAGTCCTAGGATTTCATCAAAAACATCTTCAAAATATCTCAAGACCGGATAGTGTTCAATACTTTCCACTTTATCCTTGGCTTCCTCTTCCATATGGGATGCAAAAATATGAAATCACTTCCTGAAACTCTTTTTCAAATACATAGCTGAAATATCTCTAACAACTACATATCTTAGAATGATTTTAACCTTGCCTTGCTTCCCTTCTTCATCAATACACGTGATTGTCTTGTTGTAGCAATCTAGGACATCATGGCTTTTATCCACCCAATCCATGCCAATTTGATAATCATATGAACCCAATGGTGTGATATTCACATCTACCATTGTTCTAAGTCCATTCATGTCTATTGGGAAATATTTAACCCACTTATTTTCCTCTTAGACCTTGGGGCCAATTGAACTAACTGATATTTCTCATGCTTACTTATTTTCCTCCCATATCTTCATTTGTTTCAGCCTCCTGAATGTTTTGGCCAATCCTCATTCTTTCTCCTTTGTGAGGGAGGTCCCTACATAAGTGATTTCCCTCACATCCCCAACATTGTACATGATCTTTCCTTGGCCTTTTCCTAAATGAATCCACCATATTGGACTCTTTTTGTGTTGATTTTCATTGTTGATTTGCTTGTGAGTTGTTCTAGAAAAAGGGTGGATTAAAAACTTTATACCTTTTATCCTTTTTACCCTTCATCTTGTCATTCTAATCTCTTTGGAAGACTGACCTCCCTCTACTCTACTCATAAATATGTTTTTCTCTCCTTATGGCCTCCTCCAAAGTTTGAGGGTTATCGTATTGTATCTTGTCACTGTAGAGAGAGGGAAACTCACTCAGAAACCTTTGGATTTTGACCTTATCATACTTTATGAAGCCCACATAATTCAACAACTCAAATAACCTATTTTCATATTCATATATTGTCATGCTTCCCAACTTGATTTCTAATAACTCTTTCATCTTCCTTTCATAGTAATGCTCTAAAACATATTTCTTCTGGAAATATCCTTTGAACTTCCTCCATGAGACCTTCTTCTCATCAAGGTGCTTGCATTTCTTAAGTTGATCCCACCACATGACTACCTTTCCTTGCAAATGGTAGGTTGTAATTTTTGTTTCTACCTTGGAGGGATAATCACATAGTTGGAAATATTTCTTCATTTCCAATAACCAATCCTCAACCTCTTCTCCCTTCCCGTGCTCACCATTGAAAGTTGGTGGCCATATTTTCCTGAGTTCACCTTGCAAAATTTCTTCCTCACACCTTCTCCTCTTCCTCTTAACATGAGACACACTTGGGTTTCTCTCTGGCCTTGAACTTGCTTGAAATATTCTAGTGGAATTTCCCAGGGAATGATGACACCTTCTCATACTCCTTGATTTTTTGTCATTCTTGTGATCATCCCTTCTGTTATGGGATCTGGATGCTGTCACATGTCTAACACTATCCACTTTATTTGTTCCATAGTATTTATTGGCCTGCCTATCCAACATATTTAGTATCTATAATATCTCTTCCTTGGATTTCATGATCTTCTCATTATCTTCCCTATAGATTTGCACTTCTCTCTACAGGTTCCTCATAGTTGCAGTCTTCTTCCTATCTCTTCTTCCATTAGACTCCGTCTCAACATTTCCCATGTTGACACGTATCCCTATAAATTCCTCTTCATGGCTGTAGGACCCTTGGGAATCTTACATGACTGTAGTTCTCATATAGGAACCAAAATTCCTTCCTGTACCTCTAAATTATGCAATAAAATGTGCATGCAAATAAATTTATGTTAGAAAAAATACATACATACATAATTAGGGAAAAATGATGCATAATTGTTTTTCTCTTTAATGGTCACCAATCATATTCTTTTGATTTGAATGAAACATTTGTTGCTCAAATTAATTTTCTAGGTTTATAAATTTATCCTCCTCCTCAATACCTTTCCAATGACCATTCGTTTTTCCAAATTCGATCTCTGGGATTAAAGTTATGGTTTTTGGAAGTTTGACTACTTTCCCCTTTTATTCCTGTATGCTACAGGAATCTTATTTTTCTTCCTGCACATTTTTGTGTACCTAGATTCCAAATATGGTTCCATGGATGACTTCTATGGTTCATTATATTTCCATATATGGCTCCTATTCCTAAAATAGACTTCTGAGCAAGGAGTTATTCCCTCTGGAAGTAAACTGGTGCCAAAATTACGCCCTTAACTGTTTTGGCTGTAAATTTCTCATACAAGCTCTATTTTGCTTTCAAGATAGCTCATTGGAAAGGTCTCTCCGATTTCTTTATTTAAGATGAAAATACATGGTGTACCACATATACACCATGTTATCATGTTTTTGACTTCCTAAGAATGTCATTTAGGCCCTCAAAATTGCTTTGCAAGATGACGACCTTCAAAAACTGTTTTTTTTTCACGGAAAGTCACTGATTAATTATTGTAGCATCTCCTCAAATCGTCTTGTGCATGGAATTTGGTAGTTTGGATGAAGTGGAATAGAATGTGCATATCAATTCCATGTACCATATTTCAATTTGGCATTTTCATAATCTGTAAACGTCCTCCTTGGCTCTCAACTAGACCTCCTAGAAGTTTATCGAGTTCTTTGCTCTCGAGTCCTTGCCATTAGAAAGTATAATTTTACTTGCACTCCTAGATCCTCCTAAAACCTGAAGCCTGCACACTATCCAAAACACATGTTTGGGTTCGCTCAATCGAAATATGAAATTATAATTATCTCCATGATTTTCTGAAACCGAAAGTCCAAAAAACTATTAGAGACCTCTCCTTCCAAAACCCTTTTGAAACTTCTCCTTCCAAAAACCATTTGGAAACTTCCCCTATGAACAACTTTGGAAAATTCTCATTCCAAAAACCCTTTGGAAACTTCCCCTCCAAACACCTTCAGAAACTTCTCCTTCCGAAAACCTTTCAAAACTTCTCTTTCTAAAAGTCCTTTGGAAACCTTTTCAAAGACCATTGGAAAGATGCCACCTGTTGATCATCCATAGGCTTTCGATCCTCCTTCTTTAGAAAGTTGGATTACCTCCACATATCATCCCGAGTGAGTCTTTTTGAAATAAACTTCTCATATGATCTTACAGATGAGGAAACCGCCAATCAATGACCCCAATCATTTTGGGTTCTCAAGTTGCACACCAGTTATCTTGGTCGAACAACTCTTCTTTAGAAAAAAAAAAGTTCTCTAATTGGGCATTTTGAATGGATTCTTTCAAAAATAAAATTTCTATAGATGGCTAGGATTGACCCTTGATACGATGAACGATCCTCTTTTGTTTCGGCTTATGCTCTTCAATTTTTTTCAGAATACCCCGAATTTCGATAGACTGTTGGTGACCCCCTCTTCAGACTCTGCAATTGGATCTTGACCGTTGATTTTTATAGAAAAATTAATTGAGGTCATCGGTCACAAAACTTATTGGATGCCATGAAACACATATGAATTAGAATTATAAATCCAAATTTGAATTCGCAACTCACATATTAATGCCACAAATTTCTTCTTTGACTATTATTAAGAAAAATTGAATTCGAATATATCCATAAAATTGGGGGTTTCACTTTGGTTCTACAATTTTCCCCAAATCCATAAGGTGAACCTTTACAATAGTGAAAATATACCAATTTCTCACTAGATCTTGGCCCATACAAGCTTGGTGTTGAACCTTAAGCTCTGATACCAATTTGTAATGTCCTCCAAATTAATTGAGAAACATTACTACATATAATACACATAAATTCAAAAATTCTTCTAACTGATTTCATGTAGCTTAGAAACTATGAATTATACAAAGATATAACCATTTTTAGATACCCATAACTATATGAAGCTACAACATGGAAAAATACATATAAATGCAACTAATAAATCATATACAACAACATATAACTCATTCTCATTCACATAGTAAAATGCACAACAACTAACTTATAATTTGACTAAAAAAACAAGTAAACACTTATCTTTTTAAAAGAATTGTGCAACCAACTGCTCGAGAAATACATTCCACCCAGCTATAGACTCACTGTTCCAAATATCAACAACAAGTCACCCCCGAGCTAGGGCTATGAATCCATAAAACAAGCGTTCCTCTCATAGTCTACTCACAACTCAATATCCCACAACCCATTGATATTCTCCTACAATTATCCTGAATTTCCTTTATCTCTCTTCCTCTTGACTTTCCCAACCCAAGGAGTGTACCCCTTCACTGCTCTCAATCCACCGGGGGTCCCAGTAATTTATCATGGTATCTCCGACACATGTAATTAATAATATCACTATTGGGAACTCAAAGGAACTCACTGCTAGGAAAACTACCAATAAAAACAACAACAATCACTTGATGTTATAGTGAAACTTGTTGGGTTCATGAATTAACACCTTTTTTCCACCCTTTTATTATTACTTCACCAACTTTTATTATATCATCCATGTTATTTTTATAGCCATTACTGTCCAAGATCTTTTCTTTTGTCTTGGTATGCTAATGATATATATTATTTTCGGCACTAAATGAGAGAGGAGATATACTAAATAAATGTATGGAGATATCTCGAATATCCAATAACATAACATAAATGTATCATAGATGCAACCATAAACACAGATATACAGTAATACACACTTTTCTATTAATGAGCGAAAATGTACAAAGACTGTAAAAATACAGAGTGAAAGACTCGCTAGAATGGTGGAAACTTATCTCTGAGAAGAGATGTGTCCACTACTCAAATTCACAAGAAGATGATTTTTCAATGAGGCTCCAAAGGACTTTTCATCATAAAGAAAATCAAAAGCCCTAACTGTAACATCCCCCGGCCTACAACTCCACCGCCGGGGCAATGCTACCTGTGAAATACCTTATCTTTTACATTTAGCTCTGATCTGTGATAACTCCGGCCTTAAACTACTGGGCTATGCCACACAGAGATACTTGTGGAAAAACATACACATCCATATAAACATAGAATGACTATTCTACATATATATAACATATTATTGCGGAAATAACAGTAAGCCTACACATGCAACATATACAACATACACAGACAATACTCATCTACTAAAACATATGTACCATTACAGAACATGTAAATGAATATAAAAGCGATGCTTATCTTTTATTAGAAGACCACCAACTGCGTGCATACCTTCCATGAACCTCCCAGACATAGACCACACTGCTCATCATCCTCAACAGTAGGTCACCCCCGATCTGGGACTAAGCTCCATCGAGAAAGGGATTCCTAGACTAGGCAAGGTCAATAGGGAAGTTGCACAAAACACAGGAAGGATCTTTTATCCCAGGAGCCACTTATGCCCACAACCCACATACCCTCATTCCCTGCACGCCTGATCCACCCCAGGAGGGTACACCTTCACTAATACAAGTCCATCGACTATTACACCTCCCTTACCTTGGGCTTCAACAACAAGATGGACCAGAAGTCTCTGAGTACTGTAGTTGCTACGGGACTCCCTTCCAGGAGAACTCACTTCTCAACAAACTCTCTCGCCTAGGAGAGTTTCTCACAGGCTTGACAACCTGCCTCTTCAACCAATATTTGACTCAGTTACAACCAGGTACGGGTGACAACAATAGGAATAGGGAAAATGGGTATGGACACCCAAAAAAATAACATTCATACACTAGACATAGCAAGGCTCAATAAGAAACAACTGACAACAACAAGCCACACTCAGTCTAGGAACTGCGTGGTCGCAACAACCAATAGTTATGATACCACATGACTCAGACAATTACAGGGTGCTCGAACTTCACAGGAGACACAGATCAGTCCTTCGGTTTTCACTAGTTTCAGGGTGACTAACCTCACGAGAGTGAAAACAAAAAGGTGAAGGATCTCAAAAATCATCTAGACGCAAGTATGGGAGTCACACTGAACGGGAAGTGTACCCCCAACATGATTTGACTCATAGATGACTGGTTCCAGAGATCCATGATGGATTCCCCCGATTCACAGTTAGACAGTGGATCGAGAATGGAAAGCGAATCCCCTAACAGGGTGTCTTTCCCATCTATAACTCCATTCACCTAGGTTGACACTTGTATTCCTCCAGCTGCATGCATTCCACTTCAAACTCACTCCCTTTCCAGGAACTTAGGACAACATCGTTCATGTCCACCTTAGCTTTTAGAAAATAATAATAATAAAATATTATTCCCTTAGAGGTAATCCCTCTATCTTAGCCTCTAGGCATAGACACTTATCCCCCTTCCTTACCCTATCTAGTGGAAGCTTATTCCCCCATCACTCTTTCTTCATGGTCAGTCTGCATGCAACGATGTTTAATCTTTATTAATGATCTGCATAATTACATATACAAAAACAGGCTCCTGGCCTTTAACACTTAGGCTCTCCGGCCCAATAAACACATAAGCCTACCAACTTATCAACACTCGGCTCACCAGCCTACAAAACATGTTTACAATTCATAAATACAATTGGGGATCATCCTTGGGGATATTACAATCCCCTCCCCTTATTTTTGCACTTCCTTAGTGCAACTCTTTACACAACATCAACAAGATTTACAAAATCTTAAAAAAGATGCGGGTATTCTACCCGCATAGCATCTTCATTCTTCCATGTCGCGTCCTCAGGACTGTACCTGGTCCACTAGACCTTTACAAGCTCTATGGCTCGATTCCGGAGCTGTTTTCTCTTTCGGTCGAATATGCGCACATGATTCACTTGCAGGACACCTTGTTTCTCCAATTGAATCACATTCCAATCAATAACATGATTAACATCATGTATAAATTTATTAAGAAATGAAACATGAACCACATTATGTATAGTCATGGATGAAGGTAATGCAAGCATATATGCAATGTATATATATGTATATTAATGCAATTCAAATAACATTATAACCTGTATACAAGATACACAACATACAATAAATAGAGAATTGATACTTATCTTTTGATTGAGAAGACCTTCCACATGAACATGGTCTAGACCAAGGTACCAAACCTCAACAACACTCCAACCGATGGTCTCTCATTCCCCCACATACCTGTCCCACCCCAAGAGGGTACACCTTCACTATCACACAGTCCTTCGGCTGCTACACCTCCCTTTCCTTGGGATTCAACAACAAGCCGACTCAGGAAGTCTTAGAGCACTGTGGCTCCTGGAGTTCCAAATGCCCTCAGAGATTTCCAATCAACATCTTCCCCGAGGTACTCTTTGTAATCAACATTCTAAATTTAATCGACATCATCTCATATGCATCACCCACATACAATTATCATGAGAAAACATAAAATAATTCATTTAGGAACTCCAATTAGTTCAAAAGGGAATTCAACTTTTTCCCCAAAACATGAAATTCTATTTCATAATTCATCTTGGCTATTGCCATATTATGAATGCAACCATCCTTATGGTTTTCCACATGCACCAAACTGCATACCATTTTTCCTGTAATGCTTCATCTTGCGTACAACCACCAAATTGTAAGTATTTGTTGTACATCATAATTCAATTGCAATATGTGCAAAATATTATGCAGTGATCTTAGAATTTCCTGCACCTAGCAATTCAATCACAATTACCCAACACTTTAATAAACTAGAACAACTCGTCATTCTATGCATATGCATGTTCACAGTAATATCTGTAAGTTCATTACTTCTTTTTCTGAACAAGAAAATTTCCTGTAGTCAATGCTCATGTGACTACTTGACTTGCAACTTTAATGTTGCAATGTCTAACACCTCCCTGAAATGTCCTCAACTTCATGAGTTAACAACATTTCAGCTATTAGTAACAATTATTTCCATGCAATAATATATATGCATGTACTTAGAAAACTCATTCAACCATTGCATTTAGTACACAATTCTATCTCTTACTATGCATGAGTGCAATTCTCATTGCATACTTATTCAACGCACCTTGCATTGAATTACATAATGCTCTTCATCTCAGTCATGTATCTCACCATCCATAAGTTGGAATTCTGGACAATGTGTTGACACATTCTTCACACACTTCCTATTGTCTTCCCAATTAATTGGATGCCTTCCTTTTTGACCCGAACACTACACCAAGAATATAATTCTATTGTGTTCATTAGTGTTAGCAAAAAGGTTGCAGCCCAAGTTTTATTTAAAGGTAGGAAGATTTTAGTACCTGTGTGGATCATAACCTTTCCATATCCATACCTTGCCATATACAACCATGTCATGGTTTCATACATGACTAGATTACTGGCATTCCTTCCTATAACAAGTTCTTATCTTTTAATTCTTTGGTTATTACCCCACAACCAAATTAACATGACATTCTCCTATGTCAGTGTGTGCATTCAAAAGCTAAAAAGATTTGAATTAATACAGGCCTTTGACCTTTACCACATCCAATGGTATGCATTCAAATAATATAATCATGCGATTTTATAAAATAACTCTAGATGAGAAAATTATTACCTAAGTTCCTTCAACGATTATGCAAAAAGAGTAATAAAAACTCATCCCTGCATGACTTCCATTAATAAATTTTATACTACCTAAATGTGTGATGGTAGTAGAAGCTTTCATGCTTCTTTTATCAAACTTATAACCAACACTTCGGCTCTCTGTTTCTTCCCTCCTTATGCAACAACCTCACCAACAACACTTGCAAACATGAAAGCATTCTTTCCTCTGGCTAACGCAACAAGCCGTAACATACTTGTTGCCACACAAATTGCAACAACTTATTTCTCCCTATAAAACTTTTCCTTCTTGATCCCAGAAGTCTACAATTTTTCCTGGATTCCTAAATCTTCTTGTTCTCCCACTGTGATCAATGTGTATGATTATTCCTTCCTTGAGCACTTTCGATGCAGTGCCCCCACCTCAACGGGGTCTGCTGACCTCCCGGTCAAAGTATCTTTCAATCTTCTGAGTTGAATTGACTCTTCGGGCTCATGATTGAACCCAAAACAATTATACACAGACCCCCTTTTCTCCTTTAGGTGCAGGTCCTGTGATACCCGCACCCTCTGTCTGCGCGCTTCTGAAATGTCGAGTTTCAGGCGCTAGCTCCTTTTTCATTAGCCCCTTCCTTCATATGGCCTTGGGCTATGACCTCATGGAAAACTGTGATTTCGGGCATGGGAAAGAGTGGTTTTAGGCCAACCCGTTTTTCACCCCATAATTCACCTCCAGCTGCCACGTATCACTTTGTTAAAACCATGGTATAAATTGCGGCCCACTCTCAGATTTTTAACATCCGAGCAAGTTCTGGCCCCACAATCCAACTCGATCATTGAAAATACAAATCGATCATTGATCTTCAATTCTTTGGTGATACCTCTCGATGAACGACTATTTTCTATTCTTTACCTACCTCTACCCAACTTTCCAATCAACAATTTTTTTTTCCTTTCACGCACGATCTCATATCTCCATGATATTTTGACATGTAGCTCCCTTCCAAATAAATGACTACGATTGATTATGGCCTTCTAGCCTTCGAGAGTTTCAACTCTAAACTCTCACTTCCTCCTCAATAGCTATATTCCAGAGTGGAAGATCTATTGACACCTATCACTTCATATGTGCGGCTACGATTTTCTCCACGAGTCCGGCCTTTTGGAGTTTTAGTTCTCAAACTCTCATTTCTTCCAGAGAGATTTCTCTGAAATGGCAGATCGTGTGCCACACGTCCTCCTCAATCGTCGATTCTTCTCCCACTTTGGTAATTTGGCCTCCTCAACTAGATCGATGGTCCTTCAACTCCCTCCTCGATCAACGATTGAGATATTATCTGGGTCTTCAGGCTTTCCCCCCCCTCCTCTTTTTCGGAGTCTAGATCTGGCACTGTGTGTCCTCCTTCACATTGACAACTCTCATCATTTCAGGACTTCATGAGTCCACTCTCCTGTGCACCTTAAAAGAGTTAAGTCTCGTGCACTTTACTTGGGATCCAATGTCTATTGGTCCTCACACTCAGATCTAATAGACATATCTGATCTCCTACTGCACATGTTCCTTCTGTCTGGACGTGAAATTCAACGACCAGATCTCTTCCTCTACGACTATCGCTCCTCCTCTTGAGCTTTCGATTTCTCCCGAAATGGGAAAATTTCTAAGTGTCAAGGCTTTGGCCTTTGATACTTATGTGAGTCCTTGACTTTGGGTCTCGTCTACATGTCTGAAAATGCTATCCTTCCTGAGCTTCTGGACTTGGGATAAGTCTGACTCTTGTGCACCCTTTGCACTATCTCCTCTGAGCTTCTCAAACTTTCTTATTCTCCCAAGGGATTCTACCCTTATGCTTCTTCCAGAAGACTTTTTGGTGCCCTCCTGGCATGTTCTGCACTTGTCCTCCTGAGCTTTTGAACTTGAAACAATTTCGTCTCTACGCACATTCCTTGCGCTTTGACTAGCCTCCAGATGGATTTCTTTCAACACTTCGTCCAAGTGTTGGCCTGGTGCACTCCTTGCACAGGTCTTCCTTCAGAGTGTTCAATAACTCTGTGAGTGTCTCTTAAGTGCTCTATGAAAATTTGATTTTTTTTTGACACTCGTTGAACTCTGCAAACACAACATGCAGTCAATTGGAATTTGTTAGGCCATCATTCCTTAACAAATCCCACAACATTCATAAACCAATCTGATTTAAGAAAACGTTCAGATTTTATTTTCTTTCCTAGCTCTTCTTTGCTCTGTAATAATTTCCGGGTACTAGCCCCTTTCTCTTAGTCCCCAATCCATGTGATCACGGGCCATGACCAAGTTCTAGATCACTAGGTGATTACTCAGGCCTTTGGGCCTTCATCTTTGAAATATTTTAACGCACCACACAACAATCTCTTGGAGTTCCAGATTACCGAACTTGCGAAGTAGGGTAGATAAACTGTCCACGTCTACTCAACATTCGATCACTGAAACTTACTATGGAACCTCAAGCATTTGAGTTCCAGAACTTTGGGTCTTCGGGACTTTGAAGCTTCGGAGGATCTCGCATCTGCACCTCCGAACTACTAATCTCCGAACATTCCCAATCACCTTTGGTGATGTCATTACGTCACATTACTTAACGTTTTCCAATTGCGGGGGCATGTAATGGTGGTTTGGAGCAACCCACCTTTCGTCCCACAATTCTTCTGACGTTGACACGTAACCCCTCGGTGAAACTATGGTTTGGATCGCGGGACCGCCTTGGACAATTAACTTTCATGCAACTTGGGTTCCCGCAATGCCTCCTAGCCATTGATATATATGTATCGTGATCAATGCCAGGTTGGGTCTTTCAACCTTTAACTTTGTTATGTAACCTCGGGTCCCATTAACCATGCTCATACAGTCTGTCGCCTGGCTGTTTACTAGCAGCTGACATGTGGCCTAGTCAGATGGGTGACATTTGTAATGTTCCAACTGGCATTTCAATCTTCCATGGGTTCGAAACCCACTAACACGTGGCACACAACCCATGTGTCCATGTCAATCCAAGTGACATCATCATGCCATGCTACTCCGGAGCTTCAAAACATCGGTTTCCAGAATATTTCACACTTTCTTCCTTCCAATCTTCTGAATTCTGAACTTCCAAACTTCTCTACCCTCCCCAGATCTATGGTGTAGATCTCTCCTAGGACTTCAGAGCTTCGGGCTTCGACCCTTCTCTTGTTTCTGGCATCAAACTTCACTAAAGTCGCGAAGTCCGAAGGGCTTCTTGGTTAAATCTTCTGCACCTTCCCTAGATCTGATGATCCGGATTTTATGAGTAGGACGAAATGACTATAGATTATTACAAGATTCTTAACACAGAATAACAAAGATACAATAAAACTGGTTTTCTATTGAATAAGGAAATACGCTGAAACTGTAAAATGCAGCGGAAAACAAGCTTGCTGGAATGGTGGCAGCTTATCTCTGAGAAGAGATGTGACGGATGCGCTCATTCACAAGAAGATGATTACAATGAGGCTCTCAAGGCATTTTTACAATAAACAAGAGTTTGAAAAACCCTAAACTTCCAAAAACCTAACCCTAGAAGATGAAGCGCCAAAAGTCATGTGGGCCCTGTTTGGGTAAGTCAGTACATCAACTTCCTAGGGTCGTAAATTTTTCATACGATATCCGTTTTAGGCATATAATATCCCTTTGGAAAGATCTATTTGAGGACATCATTTAGGGCCTCAAAACGGCTCTGGAATTTTAGGACCCAAAAAACTGCTAAAAATAGTAAATTATCAAAATTGCTGGAAAGCTATTTTGAGCCAGCAGGAAAGGTGGGTGGCCACCAATATCCACCTGGATAAATCCTCCCTCCTTAGGAAGCAATGATCTCCATTACATTGATTTCCCCCATCAGATGAGGAAATTTCTGTTGAATTTGGCCCCAGGTGAGCCACTTGCCTTGGTGCAGGAGCTGCCCTGCTTTGACGACTCGATAAAGATGGATCCTTTGTTGTCGAGTTCCCTTGATTTGTGTGTCCACAATATGATCACTGGATGCATGTTGTATGTAGTCGGGGTTGAGTTCTATTGGTATCAGTTGTTCTGCTACATCTGAGGTGTCTAATAATGGTGGAAAATAAGGCCGAAGGAGGTCCACATTGAACACTAGGTGCAGGCCAAGGAAAGGAGGAATGTTGAGCTCAAAAGAATTACCCCCCACAGCCTTAGTGATGGTGTATGACCCATAAAGGAGTCGGCGAAGCTTTCGATGGGGTCCTGTAAGGCATTCTTGCTACAAGTACAACCAAACTTTGTCGCCCACCTGAAACTTATGTGGAACTCGATGTTGATCATGACGCTACTTGTACTTGTCATTTGACTTTTGTAGGATATCCTAAACCTGTTGGCGGATGTACTGGATCCTCTCAATGAATCGCATGGCTTTGTCAGCCTCAGTTGGAGCAGGAGAGGAGTCAAATGAGGTGAACACAAGGGGAAGTGAAACATCTATGGGACCCAATGGTTGGAATCCCAAATCCACCTGAAAGGGGCTGTGGCCGGTTGAGCTATGTAGGGATCGGTTGTAGCTATGTTGGACATAGGGAAGAATCTCATCCCATGTGTGATGGTGCTTGGAATTATACATGCGTAGTACATGCATGATCATTCGATTTACGACCTCAGTTTGGCCATCTATCTAGGGGTGGAAGGCCGTGGATTTGGTGAGATTGGTGTCCAACAGTGACCAGAGGCTCGACCAGAATGTGTTGAGAAATCGACTGTCCTGATCTGAGACAATGGTTTGTGGGATTCCAAAATGTACCTAGACTCGTTCAAAGAAGAGATTGGCAATGGATTCTGCTGTGATGCTCTTCTTGCAGGCAACTAGAATCACCATCTTAGAAAAGCAATCAACAACCAAAAAAACACAGTCATTTCCCCGCTTGGTGGATGAGAGGCCCAACATGCAGTCCATTGATATGGATTCCCATGGCCTGTCAGGAATCAGAAGAGGGGTGTACATGCCCTATTTCTTAGTGGTTGGTTTGGCAATAGCACAGACAATGCAATACCTGATATACTTGCTGACCTCCTATCGAAGTTTTGTCCAGTAGAAATGTTTTTGTAGCATCACCATTGTCTTTTCGACACCGAATTGTCTTGCCACCCGACTGTAGTGGGCTTCCTAGATCAGATTTTCTCGCTTGCTCGCTTGATGGAACACATATATGGCCCAAACGACACAAAAACGCATCCTGAAGATGGAAATTATCAACCACTGCCTTTGCACCCAACATTTGGTAGGTGGTAGGGAAGTTCGGGTCTGTCTCATAGAGTTGGGGCCATATAGAGGTCTCATGGCCGCAAAAGTCCAGCACTGTGGTGAGTGCCGCAACTGGTGGTCTGCTGAGGCAATCAACGACGTGGTTGGTGCTTCCTATTTTATACTTGATGTTGAGGTGGAATTGCTGCAAGTATGTGAACCACTTTTGATGGCAGTCATTCTGCAATTTTACTTGTGTCTGCATGAACTGCAGTGGCTTATGATCAGTGTGGATGACTATCTCCCTCCTAAGAATGTAATGTCTCCACTGGCAGTAGGATTTCACAATGGAGTACAATTCTTTGTCGTAAGTAGGGTACTTACGGACAACATTTGATAGTGTCTCACTATGATAGGCCATGGGGTGGCCATGCTGTGTGAGAATGACACCCACAACATAGTCTGAAGCATCAGTCTCAATCTCAAAGGGCTACTGCAGGTGTGGTAGTGAAAGTACTAGGGCTGAGCACAAGCGCTTATTCAAATCATCGAATTCTTGCTATTGGGGCCAGGCCCACGAAAATGTTTCCTTACCACCACCCCTGGTTATTTGGCTGAGGTCCCATGCAATATGGGAGAATCCCAACACAAACCTGCGGTAGAAATTGGCAAGGCCCAAGAAGCTCCAAAGCTCAGTGAGTGTGGTTGGGGCTGGCCAGTCACGAAT
>SNQJ01S0013125.1:26638-44840 GCA_010110895.2 Picea sitchensis
CTGTGTCTATCTGACCTTCAAATATAGGAATATCAAAGTTTACTTGTACCTTGAAGGGGGCGGTGCCTCCGCTCGAATAAGATGCATCGCCTGTTGGTAGTTGCTGAAGGATTTGTGTGAAATTATCCATCATCTCATTCCTCTGTTGTGTGAGGGCTTCCTCAATCAACAGTTTGAAAGGATCTCCTCTCCCATCATCTTTATTTTCTCCTTCCATGAGAGGTTGCTTGCGTGTGCGAGATATTTTGTCCTCAAGAGAAACAAGCTCGAGACCCAACTCTTTGTACTCCGACCTCATTGGGGGCATGCATTAAGATGACAAGGAGCAAACCACTCTGATACCAATGATTCATATTTTATGAGCAGGATGAAATGACTATAGATTATTACCAGATGCTTAACACAGAATAACATAGATACAATAAAACTGGTTTTCTATTCAATAAGGAAATAAGATGAAACTGTAAAATGTAGTGGAAAACAAGCTTGCTGGAATGGTGACGACTTATCTCTGAGAAGAGATGTGACGACTGTGCTCATTCATAAGAAGATTATTACAATGAGGCTCTCAAGGCCTTCTTACAATAAACAGAAGTTTCAAAAACTCTAAACATCCAAAAACCTAACCCTAGGAGATGAAGCGCCAAAAGTCATGTGGGCCCCGTTTGGGTAAGTCAGTACATCAACTTCCCGGGTTCGTAAATTTTGCATATGATCTCCGTTTTAGGTGTATGATAGCCCATTGGAAATATCTGTCCAAGGACTACAATAGTTGCTCAAAATTTCATCTTGAAAATTTTCAACTGCAACATACCCCAAAAAACATCGTTTACGGCCTCAAAACGACTCTGGAAGTTCAGGACCCGAAAAACTGCTAAAAATAGTAAATTATCAAAATTGCTAGAAAGTTGTTTTGAGCCAGCTGGAAAGGTGGGTGGCCACCGATATCCACCTGGATCATCTGAAATTTGTAAGGGATTTCCCTTCCTTCCGAATAGATCCTACGATGCAGAACAAAATTTGTTACTCTGTGGATTTCCAAAGGAATTCACGGCTAGCTGCCTCGTAACATTACCAGATCTGATAGTCATGAAGGGTTTTTATTCTCCCGAACAGATCCTAAGGTCCACATTACTTTGTGGCCCAATACCACTTCTTTCATGGTTTTACGACACCGCTACTCCTCCTGAGCTTCGTAACAGGACCAAGGTAACTTCTTGACACTCAGGTAGGTTCTGAGGTTCGAAATTGGCCCTCCAGACACAATTTCTTCTTGAAACCTTGGGTCCAATGACCACTTATCCAACCCATTCAAGCTCAGTGTTGAAACATTGGGTCATAACTTGAGTTTTGTCCATTTCGACAACAAATCCTTCCGAAACTCTTGATTCAACTTTCGCTAACATGGCTCATCCAGGCTCAGTGTTGTAACCATGCTCTGATACAATATTGTAACATCCCCCAGCCTACAACTCCACCGCTGGGGTAATGCGACTGAAGAATACCTTATATTGTACATTTAGCTCTGATTTGTGACATATCCAGCCTTAAACTACTGGGCTATGCCACACAGAGATACTTGCAGAAAAACATACACATCCATATAAACATATAATTACTATTCTACATATATATAACATATTATTGTGGAAATAACAATAAGCCTACACATGCAACATATACAACATACACATGAAATACTCATCAATTAAAACATATGTACCATTACACAACATGTAAATGAATATAAAAGTGATACTTATATTTTATTAGAATACCACCAACTGTGTGCAGACCTTCCATGAACCTCCCAACCATAGACCACACTGCTCATCGCCCTCAATAATAGGTCACCCCCAAGCTGGGACTAAGATCCACCAGGCAAGGGATTTCTAGACTAGGCAAGGCCAATAGAAAAGTTGCACAAAACACAGGAAGGATACTTTATCCCAGGAGCCACTTACGCCCACAACCCACAAACCCTCATTCCCCACACACTTGCTCCACCCCAGGAGGGTACACCTTCACTAATACAAGTCCATCAACTATTACACCTCCCTTACCTTGGGCTTCAACAACAGGTTTGACCATAAGTATTAGAGTACTATAGTTTCTATGAGACTCCCTTCCAGGAGAACTCACTTCCCAACAAACTATCTCGCCTGGGACAATTTCTCAGAGGCCTGACAACCTGCCTCTTCAACCAGTCTTCGACTCAGCTATAGCCAGGTCTGGGTGACAACAATGACAATAGGGAAAATGGGTATGGACACACAAAACAATAACAATCATACACTAGACATAGCAAGGATCAGTAAGAAGCAACCGACGACAACAAGCCACACTTAGTCAAGGAACTACATGGCCACAACAACCAAGAATTATGACACCACATGACTTAGACAATTACATGGTGCTCAGACTTCACAGGAGACATAGATCAGTCCCTCAGTTTTCACTGCTTTCATGGTGACTAACCTCACGAGAGTGCAGATGCAAAGGTGAAGGATCTTAAAAATCATCTAGATGCAAGGATGGGAGTCACACTAAATGGGAAGCGAACCCACAAAATGATTTGACTCACGAGTGACTAGTTCTAGAGATCCGTGATGGATGCCCTCGGTTCACGGTTAGACAGTGGATCGAGAATGACAAGCGAACCCCCTAATAGGCTGGATTTCCTAGCTATAAATTCATGTGCCTAGGTCAACACTTGTCTTCCTACAGTCACATTCATTCCACTTCACACTCGTTCCCTTTCCAGGAACTTAGGACAACATCGTTCATGTCCACCTTAGCTTTTAGGAAATAATAATAATAAAATATTATTCCCTTAGAGGTAAGCCTTCTAGCTTAGCCTATAGGCCTAGAAACTTAGCCCCATCCATTACTCTATATAGTGGAAGCTTATTCCCCCATCACTCTTTCTTCATGGTCGGTCTGCACACAACAATGTTTAATATTTATTAATGATCTTCATAATTTCATATACAAAAACAAGCTTATGGCCTTTAACACTTATGCTCTCCGGCCTATTAATAAACACATAAGCCCACTAGATTATCAGCACTCGACTCAAAAACCTACAAAACATGTTTACAATTCATAAATAAAATTGGGGCTCATCCTTGGGGATATTACACTAACCCTGGAAGATGAAAATTCAATAGTTTTGTGGACCCTATTTTGGGTAGTTTGGTGTATCAACTTCCTGGGGGCGTAACTTTGGCATACGATCTCTGTTTGGGGTGAACGATAGATCGTTGGAAAGGTATTGTCAAGGAGATTAATTTTGGGTGATCAAGTAGAGACTCTAGATTTAAATCAGAATCTATATCCCAAAAAAACTTCATTTATGCCCTCAAAATGTACCGGGAAGTTAAAAACTGCTAAAAATAGTAAATTACCAAAATTGCTAGAAAAATGTTTTGATCCAGTTGGAAAAGGTGGGTGGACACCGATATCCACCTAGATCAGATAAAGTCCATATTATATCTATATTCATTAATTTTTTCTTGCATTTTGGAAGGATAATTGTTGTTTCAGGTATTTACTAACAAAGTGCTAAGAACTCCCTGCAGGGTAATCGATTGTTAGAGGTGTTGTTACTCCAAAGTGTTGTTACTCCATGGTGTTGTTACTCCGAAGTGTTTTTACTCTGAGGTGTTTTTACTCCAAGATATTGTTACTTCGATATGTTTACTCTGAAGTGTTATTACTCTTGTAGTGTTGTTTCTCCTAAGAATGATGTTTGTCTCAACTGCCATTACTTCCAACAGATCGACAATGTTATTTAAGGATGGTTCATAGTGATGTTGATAAGGTCGCTGATATGTGTACCCTCGTGGCAATGAATTGTCATCATGATGACATGGATATTCTCCAAGTCATGATTATTGTAATTGTCATCATCGGTTTTGTCATCCTGAATTATAGGAAAATTTAGTGTAAGAGATATGTAATCAATCATGCTTAATTACGACTGATTGTAATAAATATAGAATATCTTCGTAGTTAAGGTTGTATTGAACAACTTGAAAATTGAAATATTCTCAAGGGTGTTCGTAATTGTTATTTTTTTGAGATTAGTTTAGAGAGAGGTATTTTAAAAAGAAGAGCAACTATTCTCTCAAACTAGTCTATTTTTTGAAGATCAATCAGTCTGGTCGATGAGAGACAACATCTGTACCTATACTCATTGAGTTGGATTAATGAAAAGTTCAAAAAGTTTGTGATTCAATTTTTATGTGCAATTAAGCTGTAGTTTTTGTAACTTTTTCATCCCCTCCTAAGGAGGAAGGGCTCTCCTCTTTAGCAGGGTCATTGTTACTGTATTATTAGGTAGATTTAAATTAAGGGTGGTTTCCGTATTGTATTTCAAATCTTTTTTGTTATTATTTCTTGTTATTACGAGTCTTATTGTGTGCATACAAAGTGTTGTTACTTAGGATTTATTGTGGAACTATTTCAGTTTGAAATATTCTTCCTGTTACAAATATTCTGTGCCATATTGTTATTGGATAAATCGGTGAATGCAGACATAAACTAATCTCCCTAGATCCACCTGGATCTAGAACAAAACAAGACAGGACATGACACTTTCCCTAAGTTGCTATCATTGAATTTACTACCAAATAAGAAATAAATGACATACCTTTAGCTATTGCTTCCTTATATCTTTGTTGTTCCTACTTCACTCTAGTGCTCTTGTGAGATAAGATATGCAATGACACAAACCAACCAAAGTGAAAGAAATGATTGCAGATTCAATGAAAACCTAAACATGTGATCAAGGAGTCATGTAATAAAATACTAATGATTTTATGGGAAAGAAACATGTCACCGTATCATATTAATTAAAAAGTGGAAGATACAACCAAATTGCCTTGATGTCGCAAGTTCCCTTTCAGTTGTCATTTGTTCCAACACACATATACACTTTCTTTGAATTTGTATGAAGATGTTCCAAAAAATCTTGATGGACAAATGGAGGCCTCAAGCATCAGTTGTAACAGGATCCTTCACACAGTCTTCAACCTATTCTTTCAACAATTCTTTGCTCAATATTACTTCCCCTTTTCCATGAGAGAAATATTATTATATAGGAGGAGGTGAAGTGGTTAAAAGGATGAGGATGATCCCACTAAATCAGAGATCCAGTAGGATTACAACCATAAATATGCCACCTCACATTATAGAAGATTCTCCTTCTAGAAACTTCATGAACTTCTTCTTTTCCTAAGATTTAAATGCCGCCGCACCCTGCCTATATAGTAGCCTGCAGAAACCCCGTGAGCCAGGCATAGAGTAGCCTGTGGAAATCAAGGATTTCTGCACTGTGTACCACTTTCAGCCTACGCCGTCATTCCAAAAACATGCCTTGTAGGGGAAGAACTCAGTCATTTTCCTCATGTAAAAGATTGTTTTGAGAGCTTGAACACATGCTTGCAGAGTCATCATTAGTGTGACCAAAATAATGTGTAACACATATTGATTGGGATGATTATGTTATGAATTTAGATAGACTCAAAATGCTGTAGACAACTTCCATTCCACAAATCATTAACTTGTTTTTAAATTATCTTATATCAATGGAGTGTGCTTCCTTTTAGATTAGCTTAATTACTTTGTTTACAGAGAGTGAATCCTTTTCATTTTAAACAAGAGTGTGGGTTGTTTATTTTTGTTGGCACAGGGGAAGACCTAGGGTTCAATGCTACAACAAAGCACCAACAAAACCCTAACTACCGTCCCTTTCGACAAGACCTGCGAAGTAGATGAAATCTCACCCGAGGTAGAGGCAGGGGGTTACATGAATCAAGTGTCTGCAACCTAGCTGGGACACATATATGTGATCATAGTACTTTAAAAATCAATTATCAGTTAACATTCATTGGCATTTAACCCTTATTCACCTCGCAGGTAAAACCCTAATTACAGAACAATGTAGTATTCAACAGGATCTAACACACACAAGCACTTAACACATAGGAATAGAGCAGATCTAGCATTCATTCACATTACTAAGCACTAAGATACTATATCAGATGCATATAAAATACATAAAGATGACATCACTAAGCATAAATAAC
Source organism: Picea sitchensis (assembly GCA_010110895.2). Taxonomy (NCBI): domain Eukaryota; kingdom Viridiplantae; phylum Streptophyta; class Pinopsida; order Pinales; family Pinaceae; genus Picea; species Picea sitchensis. The sequence goes on from SNQJ01S0013125.1 coordinate 32,731, forward strand.
ATCAATCACACAAAGAAACCATAACATAGGATATACGTGGTTCACCCCCAACGTGGGGCTATGTCCACCAACTCTTCTTCTTCTTTATTATCTTCTTTCAATGAACAGATCCACAAAGTCAACTCCACATAGGACAGGAGATCTGCGCGCACCTTGCCAGATCCTCCTTCCTCGAGTTAGGTAAAAACACAAAGCCTTCTTACATAGTCTACACATAAGCTTCTTACAATCACTTGCACTTAACTCTGCAAGTCTTAACACATAGTATGCACAAAGCCTCTAGCTCCACACTAAGCCGATTCTACTAGGTCTCTCCACTAATTCTTTCTTACATCGCATAGATATTTATTTATACATTACAAATGGGGCCTAAACATGGGTAAAATTATGGGCCAACATCCCATACTCGTTACATAAACCCTAAACCCAAAAATTCCACAAAAGGGGGTGAGATCCCGCGATCTCCGCTTTGCCTGGTGCTTCATCTTCAAACAGCCTGTCGAAGTCCCCAAAATTGGTCAAACATGACCAACGTTTCCAAAAAACCTGGTCAAGGGCCATCAAGCTCCCAACACTCACCTATGACTCATCCCAAGTCACTCTGATCTGGGTAACTCTGCCTCGAAGGCCTCAAGCTACCTCGACCTGCTGCTTCACTAGAGCCTCCTGCTCGACAAACTCTTGAATAACTTTCACAGTCACCAGTCCTTCCAAGCACTGTTCTACCATGGTGCCTACTTGTTCTAACTGTGCACCTTGTCCTTCAATCTCCTAAAAACGTGTTCAAGCTTCATCCTGTACTGGCTAGAGCCTCTGGGTCACTTCCATGACTTTACTCTAGATGACATGGACCTATTGCATAATTGTGCGCTATTCCTATGACCTTTTCATCCTCTCGACCGGTGATAGTAACTTCAACTATGCTTGCACTGTTGCTTCCTGTTGCTTTGCTTCCTGGATATGTGAATCTAATGTCCTTAGTTCAAGGTCCTATACAAGGCACTCGTAGGTCTTTGCACTTCGACTGCTGAGTTGATTGCATTCCAAGGCCAATGCGTTGATTCTTTCAACTGCACTCCTAGGATTTTCCTCTCTCTGATCTCGCACTTCCTGCAAAGTTCTTGGCACAACTTGTAGTTCTAGTTCTGCTATTCGTGCTTGGAGCTATTGAATGGCTTCAACGAGCTTCCCTAATTGGCTCTCCACTGTGTCTTCTTCTATATGTGTGAGGCTTGACACAGAGTGAAGTGCTCTAGTGAATTCCTCCTTGATTCCCATCTTCTCTGTGAGCAACTGTTCTTTTTCCTTTTGGATCTGCGCTCTATCCTCTACAAACTTCGCCTGGAGTTCATCTTTCTCTTGTTGCGCAATCCAACATTGTTCTAGGGCTTCTTATTTTACTTGCTTTAATGCCTGTATGGCCTACTCCTTTTCCTCCTAGACACGACGAAGGTGAGGCTTGATCGAGTCTGCTAGTCTACGTAGCTGGGTAGGTTCATATCCTACTTCTATGTCCCCTGCTGACAATGAAACAGTAGGCACTGCGCGACTCAAATAAAGATCGTGATGTACCTCTTTGAGCTCCGCCTCGATTCTATCAAACATTGTCTACTATTTTTCTTCGCTTCACTGTAAGATGTCTTCTAAGGTATCTGATACAATGACAATGATAAGGTCAATTTCATCGACCGTGAGCACAATGTGGAATGGAGGTTTATTGGCTTTTGAATTCTTCCTCGATGAAGGTTTTCTCAGGGAACCCTTTATTTTCTTGGATGTTTCTTCTTCTGGAAGGGGATATTTAGGTGGTGTTACTTCGCCCTAATTCTTCTTGTCTTATTCTCCTTCATCCTATTCTTTGTATACTTCGTCACCTCCTCCCCCTTCAGGTGAATTTGGTGTAGTGTCCTTTGATGCACTGCTCAATTCCTGTACCTCTTCCTTATTTTTCTTCCTGCTTCTGCTGGGTGCATCATATTCTTCGCAATTGACCATAGGGCTTCTGATGAGATCAGGGTCAGATAGTTCTGTCTGTTCGAATGGTATGAGGAATTTCATAGGCCATTCCTTGGTTATTTCTTCCATCTCCTCATCTGTGAGTTTGTAATAGGACTGAATCTCTTCTCTGTGTTCATCTCCATGCACAATGATATAGATGAAGTGCTTGTCTGTGTGGAACTTCGCCATTGGACTGAACCTATGAAGTGAGTTCGACGTCATGTGAGGGAAATATCCAATGGCCCTCTTCAGCTGTAGATAATAGGTGTGGAACACTACGTTTGAATTCCATTATTTTTCCATGTCGCTCGAATACCATAATGTAGTGAACTTCGCAGCTAGTGGTTTGGATGACTCAATTCCAGGGAATGTCGCTCCTTTTGGAATCTCCCAAGCAATGAAGGAAATGAGAATAAACAACCAACTGAAATGGAACTTGTAGCCCTAATCCTGAGATTTGCGATGGTATTTCTCTAAATGGTTGATGAGGTAGCTCACCTAGTTCATTTGCATCCCTTCAACGCATTTTCCTGCGAGGTCGACGATAAACCCCTTGACCTATTTTGGCCTATTCTTCCTAACGATCTTACCAATGATCAAATGGAAATCTAGGCACACTCCACCATTTTGGATGGATCCTACCTTATAGCCTTGCTTCCCCTTCTCCACATTGCCATAGGTTTTTTTTATTATCTGTGCCAGGGTGTGATCTGCACCCTTCCCTGGGTAAAATTCCTATGGGTCTGGTCCTTGCATTCTCAATCCGGTGATCTGATGGATCAACATCGGATCTACTGTGATGCACCTATCCAACCACAAGTAACCACCATGGAAGCACGACATGAGGATTTTAATGCATGCGTTAACCGCCTGATGTCTGCCGAAGTGTGGTAAATTCATTACATTGAGGATGGTCGATCTTGCAATGTCCATGGTCCACGATTGGGGAATTATATTCGACTTCTTCCCCATTGTCTTGGTCAAATACTTGTGTGGTGCAAGAATTCCATAGTTTTGTGATCTTCCAAGTGGACGTCACTGATATTAATCATCAAAATCCTCTCCAACTATGGTCCTACTATGTGTATTCCCTCGGGAGGTACACAATTATGAATGTGTAGTCAAAGTCCCTCAGGACACTGTCACGACCCACCGTGCCAACCAGAGGTGGGATGTAGTCGGGCATGATTGATGGGATGATATTCACATTTTCCAAGTCATCATGATGCTTGGTTCGTTTCTTTGTGGTAGTTCGAGATGGCCTATATTGATGTGCAGTCGATGGGGATGCTTGCATTCCTTTTGTTGATGAATCTTGTGCTCCTGTGGACATGACCTTCTCAGCCATGAGGTCTATGAGAATCTCTTCGATAGATTTCTCTACTGTGCTAAAGTCACCCGACATACACGCTTGAGATCTGATATCTCAGGTTGGTGAACAAATAATCAAGGTAACATAATGGATGCCGAGGTCTCAATAAGCATGGCACGGTAATAGTCAACTCTCTGTGGGATTGAATAATCACAATTGAAAAAAGTGTCCATGGTAAGACATTTGACGGGTTAAATAGATAACATCGTAATGGATTCTTCCAACAGGTAGAAACATCTCAATCAATGCAATTATATACATTATGGCATGGTCCCAATGGTCCAATGGTGAACATTCTGGAAATAACTGCGTTTCTAGCCATTTTGGAGCGTCGGTCTAATGGTCGGGATGCCTCCAACGGTTATATCGCTCTGCCGTGGCAAAGTGCCAATCTGTGCTGCTCTACTATTCTGACGAGGTTCAAGTTCTGTAAGCCTTCCTTCTACGAAGTCCTCTCTGAAACCTCTTGCAAATTTTCTAGCTTTGCTTTCTTCTTGCTGATATTTCTAGCTATCTTTCCTGTGATCTACGTCTCTAGATTCCTCTTTCCATTCGTTTTCTTATCTCCTCTTGGCATAATAACTTCACACTGTTGAGGGTATTTCATAGGGTTTGAGGGTAATACTTCTTCTCTTACTGTTTCTTTAGTATATTCTCTACTCTTCTGTATGGATAAGTCTCTAAGTCTTCTTACATTATGACAACTAGGTCTCTAGCCCTTAGTTTCTTCGACTTGCCCTCCTGTTCTTCTAGTAAGCGCGCTATTCTCCTAGCCATGAAATACCTTAATTCTTGTTTTTTTTGTTCTTGAGCTTCCTCTTCTTCTTTCCTTCAGATATGATCTCTCTCAATCCAAGTCCTTCCTAACAAAAGTGCAAGGGGGTCACTGTTCTCAACAAACTTAATGACCTTGAATTATTCTTATGTCGAAGTCTCCTATTCTTGCTTCTATGCACTCTTTCTCTTTTAAGATCTCTGATAAATTGGTATCTCTGTGATCATTCAATGTTTCTTTCATCTACAATAATATAGCCTCTGATTATTTCTATTTTTTTAGCATATTATTAGTCTCTTGGCCTTCCTCATGGTTTTCTTGTCTCATATTCATCTTTTCAACTTTAGCAATCATTCTAGGGCAATCCAAAACTTCATATTCAGTAGCTTTACAACAAAGGAAAATGGGATTTCTACCAGGGCATTCCTTAGCAATATGTCCTGATCTTCTACAACTATAGCAAAGAGTTAATCCTCTCTTTCTCTTAAACAATCCCCAACCTTTCCTATACTGCGCACTGGGATCACAATGATGGACCTGCAAACAATTCTTTCTAGGATCCTGCATCCACTTGTTAGTCCAAAAATTCTTTCTATGCATAGGAATAACATATATTTCACTATTTCTATCAGATCTATTCATATCATATATTCTTTATTTGAGTTGTGCCCTATTTTCTAGACTAGGGCCAAATCTATCAAACATACCTAGATCCATTCTTTCGAAGAAAAAATTTCCACTTATCTTACCTTTATCAGAGCACAAAGATTTAAGATCTTACCTCTTTTGTCCAGATCATACTTATTTTCTTAGCATAGAGATTCACAAGTAAAGTAGAGTACTGCGCACTAAAACAACAGATCTATGCACAGAGCTTCACAAGTCAAGTAGAGTACTGTGCACTACAACAACATATATATGCACATAACTTTCTCTTTTATTCAATTCCCAACAATCATAGTTTCAAGTCCCGACAATGGAACCATTTTTTGGCACCAGGGCAGACCTAGGGTTCAACTTTACAACAATGCACCAACAAAACCCTAACTACCGATCCTTTCGGCAACACCTGCGAAGAAGATGAAGTCTCACTTGAGGTAAAGGCAGGGAGGGTTGAAACAGACTCAAGTGTCTGCAACCTAGATGGGGCATAGATCTGTGATCACAATACTTAATAGATCACTTAGCAGTTAACATTCATTAATATTTAACCCTTATTCACATCACAGGTAAAAACCTAATTATAGAACAACACAATATTCAACAAGATCTAACACACCCAAGCACTTAGAACATAGGAATAGAGAATATATAGCATTCATTCACATTACTAAGCACTAAGCTACTATATCAGATGCATCTAATATACATAAAGATGACAATACTAAGCATAAATCACATCAATCACACAAACAAACCATAACACATGATATACGTGGTTCACCCCTAGGGTTGGGCTACGTCCACCAACTCTTCTTCTTATTTATTATCTTCTTTCAATGCACAAAGCCACAAAGACAACTCTGCATAGGACATGATATCTACGCGCACCTCGCCAAATCCTCCTTCCCCGAGTTAGGTCACAACACAAAGCCTTCTTACACAGTCTGCACACAAGCTTCTTACAATCACTTTCACTGAGCTCTGCAAGTCTTAACACATAGTATGAACAAATCCTCTAGCTCTGCACTAAGCTGATTCTACTAGGTGTCTCCACTAATCCTGTCTTACATTGCCTAGATATCTATTTATACATTACAAATGGGGCCTAAACATGGGTAAACCCATGGGTAGACATCCCATACCCGTTACATAAACCCTAAACCCAAAAAGTCCACAAAAGGGGGTGAGATCCCACGATCTCCACTTCGCCTGAAGCTTCGTCTTCGAATAGCCTGTTGAAGTCCCCAAAATTGGTCAAACATGACCAACGTTTCCAGAAAACCTGGTCAAGGGTGAACACTTTTCAAGCAATGATTTCCTTCTTTCAGCAAGAGTGTTTTAATTCATTTATTCCAGCAGTGTGTTTTCACTTAATGCAAGTGAGGTTGATTTCATTTCCAGTAGTGTGTTACATTTCATGCAAGTGTGTTTTCATTTAATGCAAGTGAGGTTGATTTCATTTCTAGTAGCGTGTTTTCATTCAATGCAAGTGAGGTTGATTTCATTTACAATAATGTGTTTTTATTCAATACAAGTAAGGTAAGATTTCCTTTTTAGCAGTGTGTTACATTCAATACAATAATGATTTTATTTACAACATTGTGTTTTCATTTCCCATGAAAGTGTGATTTCCTTTACAACACTGTGTTCCCAATTGGGTGTTGGGCCTTTTTTTTTTTAAGAGGACCTGATTTTGTAGAAGGGTCATAGTTTTGCGGGAAAGCACAAAAACCTATTGGAAGATTAGAACTGGCAGAGAACAACTCAGATAAGTGGAAAGATAAATACTAGCATGAAAATAGTGAATGAAGATCATACACCAGCTGGAGGAATAAGCAGAAAGGTATCGCAGATTCAAACATGGGAAAAGAGAAAGTAGGAAAGTAACGAAAGAGGAATTAAGAAAGCATAACAATGAAATCAAGAAGAAGCCAAGGAAATTATATATATTGGGAAATATGTAATGGGAAAGGGTTCCCTAGTTTTCGAGTTGATGAGTTGTTTGATGTATTGCTATATTATGCGTTGTTAGATTGTTGTTGCTGAAATCATTGTTGTTCTTTCTCCGTCACCAAGCTATCACCATTGTTATTGTTGAGAGTGGTGCAAAAAGATATTGTATTGGGTTGTGGGAAAAATTGTATATGGGAACATCAAATGTACTGTATAACCTACGATTAGAGCCTTTAGACTTGTAGGATTATGAAATCTAAGACACTGATAATATAAGAGATCTTTTGGTCCCTAAAAATTATTTATTGGGTTATAATACGTGCGAATCCGTAATTTCTCCTTTGCACAATTACTCATGTACATTGTATTTTATATTCACTCTTTATTTTCATGTGTCTCCTTGTGTATGGAGTTATATTTATGTTGATGTACAACATAGTTAGTTGATGCATATATTGGTATAGAAGTCCAATGCCATAATATTTTCACATTAAAGTATGAATCTGTAGTGTGTTGCATCAGAACTGATGATGCATCCTCGCTTACTCAATTTATCACACACAAGTCTCGGTTGTGCTTCGGGTGAGACCTCCTTCCCCTACGGAAGGTTGAATATGCCAGTGCTACTAGACTACACCGATACCTTTGTTGGTAACTTAAGAGAACCCTAGTCTCCAATTTTGCACCAACAAATAGTCCTGTTGTCGAGACTTGAATATTTCAAGTGAGTTTTTAGAGGATGTTGCACCACATATTTAAGTTTGACATTGAGAATTGGTGAGAAAGAAGGTATGAAGAATTTATTCTATAAGAAGATGAGTTACGACAAAAAAGTGTGAGGGTTTTGAAGAGTGTTTTATTTTACTCGGAACCAACAAGCGACTAGTACGAGATATTCTGGATTCGATTCCTAGAAGAGGTATTTTAATGGATCAACTAGTTACAAGAAGAAAAATAATTCAAATATCGAGTTAAGAAAAGCTATAATTGGACTATTGAATGTTTAGCAACCCTTCACCAGATAAACCATCCAATTTCTAGAGCTGCAGATTTATGAGCACATACCACCTTAGAAGGATATATCATTGAATTTTCCGCTGAGAACTACCATTTTTAAAAAATAGTGGAAGTCATATTCAAAGAAGGAGCCTGAGGAGAAATTTTGCAGGAAACCCCCCTTTGGATTAAAATTTTTCTTGCAGAAGAGGGGATGTTACCTATTCCAGTGGAGATGACAGTGTAAACCCCNATAAGGAGTTTTGGGCGATGGGGGTCGATGAGAGAAAACTTCAAGAAATGAACGAGCTCCGAGGAGGGTTCCGACTAATGAAAAGAGATGGCAAAATTAGATGTGAAATTTTATGAAGAGATATGATCCATCAAAGAAGGACATGGATTGTGATGGTAGTCGAAAGAAGGAATTAGAGAGGTTGCAAGAGTCGTAGAGACATAGAAGGATAGATAGCTGATGGTTGAAGGAAATATTTGGTGAGAGTAGTGAAGGTAATTATGAAGGAAGCATATAAGATGCAAGAACCTTAGGTGAAACACACAAAGTAGGGAGAATAGGTGTTTCCTCTAAAGTAGGTGGCTTAGCCGATACCTCAAAAGGAGTTATAAGAGAATCATATCTCATAACTACAAAAGTTATAGGAATCCACTACAAAGTAGAAGGAATCTTAAAAGATCATGCAACCCCCCAGATTAAAGAACTCTGTTCTGTTGGCGAAGGACCCAAACTGATGCAGGAGCATCACCAGCAGGTAGTAAGCGCGCGTGGATGTAGAGGACAACTGGACAAGCGCCATCACATTTCTTGTTAAAATGTTTTGAAGTTTGAAAGCACCATATAATTATTGGGATAGTTAATAAAGGCGTACTCACATTTATGGAGGAGCATTGTAATCAGACCTTGAGCGTCCCGCTCTCGTCTGAAGTAGATAGAGGCATTTATGCATAAGTTAATGTAGGTAGATAGAATTTAATTCTAGATTAGATAGTTTTAGAGCGCAAGAGGGAAACATGATATATACACCCTCATTATATAGTTGTAAGAGGATTATGAGCATAGAGCATAGAGAAGAGAGAAGAGAGATGTGGCTAAAAACACCCATGTACAAAGATTTGAATTAATAGAAAGAGCTTTGATTCAAATTCATGGTGTCGTATTTGTTCTCTGTGTATGCATGTTGAATGTTATGCTCATGGATGTTTACTTTCTGTTATAAATTTGCTTTATATGCTGTGTACATGATTTCATGCTTTGTGTTTGAAGTCTGAGAGAGAGTAAGGAATGAGTTTCAATTCTTTCTCTATCTGAGCAAGAGTTCCTGCAAGGAGTGTAGTGAAGTTGTCCGCAAGGAGTGCATTGAGAAGAGTTCAGAGTTTTATCTCTAAAAGCTCAGGAGGGTTAACGTTGTTCTCATTCTTGTAGAAGTGTAAGTTGAGCACAGGAGCCGTGCAAGGAGTGCGCAGGCCGAGTAAAGTTCCAGGGTTTGCAAACCTGAGAAATTATTGAAGGACTACTACTGCAGGAAGTGTGCAAAGTCGAAGGACTTAAATTCTTTGAAGTATTTGAAGGATTCACTGCAAGGAGTGTGTGCGGGATTCTTCTTTAGGACTCAGAGTTTGAGAAAGCTCAGGAAGGATAGGGTCTTCATAGTTGTCGAAGAAAATAACAGAAGGTTGGTGCCTTGAGGCATTGAAATGAGGCGTAGCAAGTTTGCATTGCAGGCGGGTAAGTTCCGCGGAGAAATACTTGGTTAAATCTTCAGGAATTGTCCAGGAAGAAACAGACAATTGGAATTCTCCATGAAGAATTCATGAAGTCACAAGGGCCGTCAGATCTTGCAGAGAAGCAGGAACATTACGGTGAGATTTCCTCAAGTGTAAGCTCACAAGAAATCAGGGCCGTTGGATCGCTCACGAAATCTCATTTCAGAGTTTCATGAGTTGAAGGGTCAAAGGTTTTGCATCAGGGCTCGCAGAGTCACGAAAGGCGAGTAGAGAAGTGGCGAGTGGATCAGAGCCATCCATATGGGGAGGAGAGGTGGTAGAGATCTAGAGATATCGTGAATTCGGAGGTTCACAAGGTGGGAGTCCAAAGGTTGGGTACTCTAGATTGCGAAAGGCGAAGTCCCGAAGGGGCGAAAAGATGTGTGTGTGGGGCCAGATATCGGTGACGTGTATCGGGATTTGTGCATCTTCTTTTTAAATAAGTCAAAACTCCGTTGACCTCTCGTGTCTTAGGGGTTCATGAGACAAGAGCTGGGAGTTCGACATCGAACCTCACGAAACAACGAGAAGCAAAAACTGCTAGAGTTAGGCCTAGCCGGTGGTCATGCGCGGAGGGCGTTGACAAGAGGAGTGTGCCCGAATCGACATTTCGGGTATCATGAGATTTGGAAGAAAGAATTGTGGGACCTGGAAGGTAGAGGGGACATAGAACTTGAGCTTTGGGTATCTCGAGTTCCTGGGTCGCAAAATCGCGCTGACCGTCGGATCAAAGGGAAGATCCATAACCGTCGATTTATTTTTAGGGAGGTGGAACATTAAATTTCCAGCGTTCTTTTCAGAACTCGACATATCAGTGTTTGGAGGTCTGAAGGCACAACCACTTGACCACAAGACTCATGAAATCGCGAAGTCATATCTCCCGAAGTGCGAAGGGAGATTCCACAAGGTTTTCTATGGGTGCAGATTTCCTGAAAGGGAAATAGAAGAGCTAGTTCGAGAGAGCTCTTTGGGCCAGTGAAAGAAGAACGATCCTGTGTGCATGGACTTTCGACCTGCGGGTTGGTAGGGCTGCATCAGGTTTGGTATCAGAGCCTGATTCTTTTTTTTATATTTCAGGCAGGAAAAGCGAGAAGGAATTTCAGCCATGTCATCAAGGAGAAGAGATAGGCAAACACCCGATCCGCCAGAGGATAGGGAAATTCTAGAAGGAAGGGGCAGGCAGGTGTAGAATCCATAAGTGGAAAGAGATCTGCATGACATTTGTGCCAGACTCATGGATTTGGAAATAAAAAAAAGGCGCACAATTGATATTGGAGATGTCAGTGAGTCCAAAAGCGAAAATGACGCTGGATATGAAGAAGAAGAAATTTCAGCAGAAGATGCAGCAAATGAACGCTTGATTAGAGCTGTTGCAAGAATGAGTGCAAGAGCCAAAATGGACATTCTAGTTTATGAGGGAAGCTTGGATGTTCAAGAGCTTCTAGACTGGATTAGAGATCTGGACACATATTTTGACTATGAAGATGTCGAAGAAGACAAGAAGGTCAAACATGCTGTCACGAGACTTAAAGGACATGCAACATTGTGGTGGGATGAACTGCAAGCTAACAGACGCTGCCAAGGTAAGCATAAAATCAAGAGTTGGGATAGGATGATTGCAAATATGAAGGCAAAATTCATTCCCATGGATTATCAAATTTATCTATTTTGAAGAATGCAGAATTTGAGACAGAAGCTGATGACAACAAAGAAGTACACTGAAGAGTTCTAGAGGCTGAACATCAGAGCAGGTCATCGTGAAAGTAATGATGAAAAGGTTTCTAGGTATATGAATGGCCTAAGATACTAAATTTAGGATGAGATGAGCATGATGACCATCTGAACGGTGGAAGATGCTTATCAAATGGCTCTAAAGGCAAAAGATAAGCTGAGCCGAAAACAAGGTCAAAAAGGCCGAGGCAGAATTCAAGCCAGGGGAAAATCAGTCGTCCAAGATAGAAATCAGAAACCCAAGGAACACTGGAAGAAACCTCAGATTGAGAGAGATGGAAGCTCACAGAAAGGGAAATATGTTGGACAGAGAAGGAAATATGCTAATCAGAGAGGAGAGTATGCTGATAACAAAATTTTTCCTCGTACTAGAGGTAGAGGAAGAGGAAGAGGTGGAGTGATAACATGCTTCACATGCGGAAAGGTTGGACACAAGTCTTATTAATGTCCATACAATAAGAAAGAGGAAGGAGAGACTCACATTTCCGAAGCACAAAGGTGAAATGTTGAGGCAGAGGATGCTGAAGGCGGAATATCGTTGATGATGTGAAAAACTCTTTTGACACCAGGGAAGGAAGTGGAGAGTTTGGTCCAAAGAAACAGACTTTTTCGGACTGCTTGCAAGACCAAGGATAGGGTATGCAAGGTCATTGTGGACAGTGGTAGCACAGACAATATCATTTCAATAGAGATGGTAGAAAAACTGGAGCTGGAGACGATTGATCATCCAAGCCCATACAGATTTTCATGGTTGCAAAAAGGACATCAGGTAAATGTCACTAAGAAATTCTTAGTTGAGTTTAAAATAGGAGGGTATAAAGATGAAATACTCTGTGATGTTAT
>SNQJ01S0013125.1:44890-64558 GCA_010110895.2 Picea sitchensis
TTTAAAATAGGAGGGTATAAAGATGAAATACTCTGTGATGTTATTCCTATGGATGTTTGTCATCTATTGCTGGGTAGACCATGGCAATATGAAAAAAATGTGATTCATGACGGGAGAATGAACACATACACCCTAGAGAAAAATGGGAGAACTCACATGCTATTGCCGATCAAAGATAAAGAAATAAAACCTGAGGTGAGAAACACTGTACTTCTCATGAGTGGGAAGGAACTTCTTACATAGGTTAAGAAGAAGGAGGAACCACAATTCATTGTGGTAAGGAAGCCAAAGATTGTTTTAACCAACACAAGGGTAGATGATTTACCAGAAGAGGTTCAGGAACCGCTGGAAGAGTTCACTGACATAGTAGTGGACGAACTACCTCGTTCGTTTCCACCGATTAGAATTATAAGTCATCAAATTGATCTCATACCTGGAGCTAGTTTTCCAAACAAAGCAGCGTACAGATTGACGCCGCAGGAGAATGAAGAGGTCAAAATTCAAGTCTAGGATTTGTTGGACAAAGGTTTAGTCAGAGAAATCTTGAGCACGTGTGCTTTTCCGATAGTACTCAGTCTAAAGAAAGATGGAGGCTAGAGGATGTGTATTGACTCGAGGGAAATCAACAAAATAACCATCAGGTACAGATTTCCATTGCCAAGGATGCATGATCTGATGGATTGCTTGAGTGGGGCCAAATGTTTTTCAAAGATTGATTTGAAAAGTGGATATCAACAGATTTGTATGAGAGAAGGTGATGAATGGAAGACAACCTTCAAGACTAATGAAGGGTTGTATGAATGGCTTGTTATGCCGTTTGGTTTAACAAACGCGCCGAGTACTTTCATGAGGTTGATGAATGAAGTCCTGAAGGAGTTCATCGGAAAATTTGTCATTGTGTATCTTGATGGCAGACTGATTTTCAGTAAAACAAAGGCATAGCATCTGAAACATTTGGCTACAGTGATGAAGAGGTTACAGCAAGAGAAGCTGCTGATAAACATGAAGAAATCCTCATTCATGAAGACATAGCTCATTTATTTGGGGTTTGTTATTTCTACAGATAAGTTGAGGATGGATCCAGATAAGGTGGAGGTAATCAAGAATTGGCCATCACCAAAAAGTATATTTGAGGTGAGAAGTTTTCACGGATTAGCTAGTTTCTACCGAAAATTCATCAGGAATTTTAGTGGAATTAGTGCACCGATGATGGACACAGTGAAGAAGAGACACAAGTCTTTTCACTGGATGGAAGAGACTTAGAAAAGCTTCAATTTGTTGAAAAGGAAAATTACGAAACAACCAATTCTGGTGTTGCCTGATTTCCAAAAGACATTTCAAGTAAAATGTGATGCAAGTGGATTTGCAATAGGGGCAGTCTTGAGTCAAAAAGACAGGCCGATAGCATATTTCAGCAAGAAGCTGAATGAAGCCAAGATAAAATACTCCATGTATGATAAGGATTTCTATGCTATTATTCAGGCATTGAAAAAATGGAGACATTACTTAATTCCGAAGGAGTTTGTCTTATACAGTGATAATCATGCATTGCAATTTGTGACTCAACAGGAGAAGTTGAATCAAAGACATGTTAAATGGGTTGAATATATGCAAAATTTCACTTTTGTGATTAAACATATTTATGGAACTGATAACAAAGTTGCTGATGCTTTGAGCAAGAAATGTTTGCTATTGCAGGAGTTCAGAGTCAAAACATTGGGTTTTGATGATCTCAGGGACATGTACAGAGATGATCCAGATTTTAAAGACGTGTATGAAGCAACTGAGAATCCAATTCTTAGGGATAGAATCCAATGGGAAGAATACATGATCCAGGAAGGATTACTGTTTAAAGGTAATCAACTTTGTATTCCAAAATGCTCCATGAGGGAGAATTTGTTGAAGGAGAAACATAGTGGAGGATTGGCCGGACATTTCGGTCATGACAAGACATTCACAAAGTTTAATGATTCATATTTTTGGCTAGGAATGCAAGCAAACGTCAAAATATTCGTGGACAGATGCAGAATTTGTCAACATTCAAAACGAAAGAGGTAGAATGCAGGTTTTTATCAACCATTACCCATACCCGAGAGGCCATCGGATGCAGTCAGCATGGAATTCATATTGGGGTTGCCAAGAACACAAAGAGGGTTTGACTCAATCTTTGTGGTAGTGGATATATTTTCCAAAATGGCACATTTCATTCCATGTTAGAAAACCAATACTTTGAAGATGCCATCCAGTTGAAGATGCCAGCTGGGAGAACGAAGCAGAAATCCATAAGCATGGATAGACCATGCGAGAGCTCATGGATAGGAGCCCATGAAAATTTTCAAGCGAGGGAGTATGATGCAGGAGCATCGCCAACAGGTAGCAAGCGCGCGTGGATGTAGAGGACAACTAGATAAGCGCCAACACATTTCTTGTTAAAATGTTTGAAAGTTTGAAAGCACCATATAATTAATGGGATAGTTAATAGAGGCATACTCACATTTATGGAGGAGCATTGTAATCAGACCTTGAGCATCTCGCTCTTGTCTGAAGTAGATAGAGGAATTTATGCATAAGTTGATGTAGGTAGATAGAATTTAATTCTAGATTAGACAGTTTTAGAGATCAAGTGGGAAATAGGACATAGACACCCTCATTGTATAGTTGTAAGAGGATTATGAGCATAGAGAATAGAGAAGAGAGAAGAGAGATGTGGCTGAAAACACCCATGTATAGAGATTTGAATTAATAGAAAGAGCTTTGATTCAAATTCATGGTGTCATATTTGTTCTCTATGTATGCATGTTGAATGTTATGCTCATGGATGTTTACTTTTTGTTATACATTTGATTTATATGTTGTGTACATGATTTCATGCTTTGTGTTTGGAGTCTGAGAGAGAGTAAGGAATGAGTTTCAATTGTTTCTCTATATGAGCAAGAGTTCCTGCAAGGAGTGTAGTGAAGTTGTCTGCAAGGAGTGCATTGACAAGAGTTCAGAGTTTTATCTCTGAAAGATTAGGAGGGTTAACGTTGTTCTCATTCTCGCAGAAGTGTAAGTTGAGCACAGGGGCTGTGCAAGGAGTGAGCAGGCTGAGTAAAGTTCCAGGGTTGGCGAACTTGAGAAATTGTTGAAGGACTACTGCTGCAGGGAGTGCGCAGAGTCAAAGGACTTAAATTCTTTGAAGTAATTGAAGGATTCGTTGCAAGGAGTGCGTGCAGGAGTCTTCTTTAGGAATCAGAGTTGGAGAAAGATCAGGAAGGATAGGGTATTCATAGTTTTCGAAGAAAATCAATAAAGGTTGGTGCCTTGAGGTGTTGAAAGGAGGCGTAGCAAGTTTGCATTGTAGGTGGGTAAGTTCCGCAGAGAAATACTTGGTTAAATTTGCAGGAATTGTCCAGGAAGAAATGAACAGTTGGAATTATCCGTGAAGAATTCCCAAAGTCATAAGAGCTGTCAGATCTTGCAGAGAAGTAGGAACATTATGGTGAGATTTCCTCAAGCGTAAGCTCAGAAGAAATCAGGGCCATTGGATCGCTCACGAAATCTCATTTCGGAGTTTCGTGAGTTGAAGGGTCAAAGGTTTTTCTCAAGGCTCTCAAAGTCGTGAAAGGCGAGTAGCGAAGTGGCAAGTGGATCAGTGCCGTCCATCTGGGGAGGATAGGTGTTAGAGATATAGAGATCTCATGAATTCAGAGGTTGCGAGGTGGGAGCCCAAAGGTTGGGTACTCTAGATTGCGAAAGGCGAAGTCTCGAAGGGGTGAAAATATGTGTGTGTGGGGCCAACTATCGGTGACGTGTATTGGGATTCATGCATCATATTTTTAAAGAAGTCAATAGTCCATTGACCTCTCATGTCTCGGGGGTTCATGAGACAAGATCTGGGAGTTCGACATCGAACCTCATGAAATAGCAAGAAGCGAAAAGTGATAGAGTTAGGCCTAACCGGTGGTCACGCGCGGAGGGAGCTGACAAGAGAAGGAGCTTGCCTGAATCAACATTTTGGGTATCGCGAGATTTGGAAGCAATATTTGTGGGACCCAGAAGGTAGAGGGGACATAGAACTTGAGCTTTGGGTATCTTGATTTCCTGGGTCGCAAAATCGCGCTGATTGTCGGATCAAAGGGAAGATCCAGAACCGTCGATTGCTGTTTGGGGAGGAAGAACATTAAATTTCCAACGTTCTTTTAGGAACTCGACATATCAATGTTTGGAGGTCTGAAGGCACAACCGCTTGACCACAAGACTCGGGAAATCGCAAAGTCAGATCTCCCAAAGTGCGAAGGGAGATTCCACGAGGTTTTCTGTGGGTGCAGATTTCCTGAAAGGGAAATAGAAGAGAAAGTTCGAGAGAGCTCTTTGGGTCAGTGGAAGAAGAACGATCCTATGTGCGTGGACTTTTGACTTGCGGGTTGGTAGGGCTGCGTCACATACCTGAGTTTCTTACTCCCTTAGCACTGTCTATGAATTTGGTAATCTCTCCAATTAATATTTATGTAGGTTCTTTTGCATCTAACCATTCTAGTACAATAATTTTAAGCTACAATAGTAATATCAATGTGGTGAGTTTTCTAATTATTTCACAACTAGGACCTTCATGATTCATTTTGATAGGATCCCCAAGTTCTTCGATGGAAACTCAACATGAAGGATCCCTCACCTGATACCCATAATTTTGGGGTAAAGGGGATGAGGATGTTGAACAACATTAGTTTCTTTATGAGGCCATCTAGAGGTCTCATGGAACTCTATATGCTAACAAAATAGTCAAGTTTCAGACCACCTTGAGAGGTCGTGCTTTAAAATGGCATATACAATCCACTAAACCAGGGAATTATCAAGGACATGCTTTCACTCTTACTCAATTCAAACAATGATTCATAACACAATTATGCTTACCTTAGTCAAAACAAAAGGATCTCTCTGAGTTGTAGGAGATCAAATAGATATATGGCAAGTCTAACTTGGAGTATAACCAAATATTTAAGGATGCAATAGAGAAATTGAAAAACCCCATCCATGAAGTGATCCGGATTATTTTGAGAATGAAATAAAGGCGGAAATATAATAAGGAAATAAACAGAGATGTAACAGAGATACAATAACACACACACACACACACATATATATTATATATATAACAAGAGGCACATATATACAGTAATACACAATTTCTATTAATGAGCGAAATGTACAGAACTGTAAAAATACAGAGTGAATGAACTTGCTAGAATGGTGGTAGCTTATCTATGAGAAGAGATATGATGGATATGCTCATTTGCAAGAAGATGATGATGATTAAAATGAGGCTCCAAAGAAATTTTTAACATAATGAAAATCCAAAACCATAACCCCAGAAAATGAAAGGCCAAAAGGTTTGCGGGCCCCGATGGGGGTAGTTGATATGTCAACTTCCCGAGGGCGTAACTTTTTCATACCATCTCAATTGGGGGCGTTTGATACCTCGTTGAAAATCTATATTCGAGAAGTAAATTTTTTTTTTTTGTGGTTTAGGGAGTATCGTTGGAAATCCCTACCCCCCAAACATCCAAAAAAACATCGTTTAGGGCCTCAAAATGACCCCAAAAGTTTGGGACTCAAAAAAATGTAAAAAAAACTACCAAAATGGAAATGTGTTCTTTGATCTAGTGGAATAGATGGGTGGTCACCGATATCCATATGGATCAATCCTCCCTCCTTAGGAAGCAATGGTATCCATTGCATTGAGTTCTTGTGGGAGATGGGGAAGCATTTGCTTAATCTAAACTTTGGTGAGATGCTTTCCTTGCTGGAGAAGTTGCATTGCTTGTATTGTGGAAGGCTGTCGTGAACTTGATGTTGGAGGGGTTGGAACTTTTTAACTAGTATGACTGCATGGGATGATGGTGTGAAAAAGGAATATTTGTTCTTTGTTTCAATCTTGTCGACCTGCTTTTGCTGGATAGAAGGGTCTTGGACCGAGGTCGTAGTGGTCATAATTTCCTTCTGTTCACCTTCTTCCTGAATCATTAAGAAGCTAAACTTTGTCATTTGAGAGATGACTTTGCTGCACTGTTTTTTCGAAACAATAGTCAGAATTACCTCTAGTATCTTGTAGAGGTGATCCCCTAGAGTAACAATGACACTACAGGGCTAAGACTCATAAGCAACATGGCGCTTCCACATATATGGATGGCCCAAAAAAACATTACAAAAATCTAGTGGGGCAATATCACACAATACCTCATCCTTGAAGGGCTTGATGTCATAGGATAGGTGACACTATTGGCTGACATGAAGATCTCTCCCCTAGATAATCCACCTGATGTTGTATGGCTGTGGGTGTGGTGTTGTTGGAAATCCCAATTGTTTGACGACCTATGCTGATATGAGTTTCTTTTGGCTTCTGTTATCAAATATGAAATGCAATGGGGTCCTCTTTACACACATCTATGAATGGAAGAGGCACTCTCCCTCTTCAGGATTTGATGGTTCTTATGGTTGGATCGTTGTGGTTGTGATAGTGGCAGTGGGGTCTAAGTCGATGATTTGTCTCCTTCCATTGTTTTCCAAATCAGATTTTGAATCAAGTTTCGACTCTTTTTCTTTTATTTCAGCCACCAATGACTGTTTTGAGTGACATTCATCAGTGTTGTGCCAAGGGATTTTGTGGAAATCAAGCCACTTTCCAGTGTCCTTCTTCATCTTTAAATTACCCTTATTTTCTTGTGGCTTGGAATGGTTTTTTGGAGGATGGTTGTTAGGGCCATCTTTACCATACTTTGGTTGTTGTGGATTTGGAGATCTGAACTCCCGTTTTATTTGGTGCTTAAATTTCTACTTGATTTTGAAAACATATCGATAAGTATCTCCCAACGATGAGATGTCCAGAAACTCCATTTCGGTTTGGATGTACCTGTGTAGAACCCCATGATATCCCAGAACTAAATTCCACTCAGAATATTTGATACCCATCTTGGTGTGCAAGGTATGGAAGGTATTGGTGAACTCTGGCATTGCTTGGCCCCTCTCTTGACACAACATGGTCCATCTCATGTACTGGTCTTCATAGTTTCCAACAAGGTAATATTGTTCCTTACTGATATCTATAAAATATTCCCAAGTGGGTTCGGCCTCGAACATTCCAGACACCTCTATGAAAATTTTCTCACAATAAGTTTCCCACCAATGTTTGACATGGGGGAGAGCCTTAAGGAGGGAAAAGGTGATCGTTTCCCTATCGGAGAAATTGTGCACATAGAAATACCTTGTAGTAGATTTAACCATATTTCCAAAGCATCTTCATCTATATGACCTTCAAATATGGGAATATCAAAATTAACTTGTACCTTGAAAGGAGTGGTGCCTCCAAAGTGAATGCTTGATGAATACACATATGCTATTATCGACAGGTGTTGAAGGATTTGGGAAATTTTTTCCATCATTTCATCCCTTTGTTGCATGAGGGATTCCTCGAGAAACAAATTGATGGAATCTTCTTCTCCCGCATTTCTTTGTTCTTCCACCATGGGAGGTCGCTTGGGATGGTTTTACTCAAGAGAAACTATCTTGAGACCCAACTCTCTATACCCTAACCTCGTTAGGGGCATGCACTAAGAAACGACAAGGAGAAACCTATTCTGATACCACTAATCCATATTATTTTGAAAATGAAATGAAGGAGAAAATATAATAAGGAAATACAGAGAGATGTAACAAAGATACAATAATATAACAGAGATATATCAGATATATAACAAGAGGCACATATATACAATAATACACACTTTCTATTAATGAGAGAAATGTACAGAACTGTAAAAATACAGAGTGAATGAACTCACTAGAATAGTGGAAACTTATCTCTAAGAAGATATGTGACGACTATGCTCATTCAAAAGAAGATGATGATGATTACAATGAGGCTCCAAAGGAATTTTTAACATAATGAAAATCCAAAACCATAACTCTCAAAGATGAAAGGCCAAAAGGTTTGCGGGCCCCGATGAGGGTAGCCGATACGTCAACTTCCTAAGGGTTTAACTTTTGCATACGATCTTCGTTTGGGGCATTCGATACCTCGTCAGAAAGGTATATCTGAGAAGTACAACTTAAGTTGGGGGTTATGAAAAGTTTTAAAGAACCCATAGCCCACCAAAATTCAAAAAAATGTCATTTAGGGCCTCAAAACGACCCCAGAAGTTTGGGACTCAAAAAACTGTAAACAAATCTGCCAAAATTGAAAGTTGTTCTTTGAGTTTTCCGGGTTATTTTTGAAAAAAATGAGAGTAGAGATATAATAAATAAATGTACAGAGATATATCAGTAATATAACAGAGATATATCAGAGATATAACCATAAACATAGAGATACAATAATACACAATTTCTATTAATGAGCAAAATGTACAAAATTGTAGAAACACAGAGTGAAAGACACGTTAGAATGGTGGAATATTATCTCTGAGAAGAGATGTGATGACTACTCTCATTCACAAGAATATGATCGTTAAAGTGAGGCTCCAAAGGCCTTTTTAACATAAATAAAATCCAAAACCCTAACCTTGGAATATGAAAAGCCAACAAATTTGTGGACCTTGTTTTGGGTAGTTTGGTGTATCAACTTCCCAGGGGCATAACTTTGGCACACGATCTCCGTTTGGGGTGTACGATAGATCATTAGAAAGATATTGAATATGAGCTTCATTTCAAAGGATCAATCATCAAGGATGATTTTAGGGGCTAAATTTCGCTCATGGGCTAATTTTCCATGGTTTTTCCCAAAAAAATATTCGCTATTCTAAAAAATAATTCACCCAAATTCTATAGGATAAAATTATTTTACCTTAGAAATCGCCAAACGTTTATACAAACTATATAAAATCCTTAGAAATTTGAATATTTTTACAAAAATATCGCTAAACATTTTATAGTTGGCATATGAAGGATTGTAATATTCGCTAAGGTTTCTACATTTTAAAATAAATTTCCGTCCTTAAAATCATCCTTGTCAATCATTCCCTTTGCGATAATTGAGGTGCCCGATCATGAAAAAGTGTCATTTAGGCCCTAAAAATGGCCCCATAAGTTTAGGACCGAAAAAATAGCTAAAAATAGTAAATTTCCAGAGAACTGTTTTGAGCCAGTTGGAATAGGTGGGTGGACACCGATATTCACCTAGATCAATTCTCCCTCCTTAGGAAGCAATAGTCTCTATTGTGTTTAGTTCTTGGGGGAGAGGGGGAAGCATTTACTGAACCTTGGTGAGCTACTTGGCTTGCTGGAGAAGTTGCGTTGCTTGGCTTGTGGAAGGTTGCCGAGAACCTGATATTGGAAGGGTTGGACCTTTTTAACCAATATGACTACATGATATGACTATGTGAAAAATGAATCTTTGCGCTTTGCTACAATCTTTTCGACTTTCTTCTGCTGGATAAAAGGTTCTTGGAATGACACTGCAGTGGTTACAATGTCCTTGTGTTCACCTTTTGAATAGAATATGAAGAGGTTGAATGTTGTAGTTAAGATATTACCTTGCGGTACTTTTTTGGTGGGAAAATATCCAGAACTTTCTCTGGTATCCTGTAGAGATGACCCACCAAAGTAACAATGACACTACGAGGTCAAGAGTCATAAATAACATGGCACTTCCACATATATGGCTAACTCAAAAGAAAATCATAGGCATCCAGTGGGGAAACATCACATAATACCACATCCTTGAAGGGTTTGATGCCGTATGGAAAGTGGCACTACTGGCTGACATGGATATCTCATCCCTGGTGAAGCCACCCCATGTTGTATGGTTACGGGTTTGGTGTTGTTGACAATCCCAACTGCTTGATGACATCTGTTGAGATGAGGTTCTTCTGGCTTCCGCTATCAATAATAAAATGAAGTGGGATCCCCTTCACTCACATATGTGAATGAAAAAGGTGCTCCCCCTCTTCAGGATCTATTGGTTCTTCTGGTTGAATTGTTGCGATTGTGAAATTAACAGTGGGTTCTACGTCGATGATCTGTCTTCTCCCATTATTTTCTAAATCAGATTCTGAATCAGGGTTTGGCTCCTTTTCTTTGATCTCAACCACCAATGATTGTTTTGAGTGACATTCATCAATGTTGTGCCATGGTAGTTTCTGGAAATCACACCACTTTCCAGTGTCCTTTGTCTTTCCGTTACCCTTCTTTTCCTGTGGCTTTGACTAGTTTTCTAGAGGCTGGTTGTTAGGGACATCTTTACCATACTTTGTTTTTTTACAGATTTGAAGACCCAAAATCCTGTTTGTTTTGGTGCCTAAATGTATTCTCAATTTTGACATCATATCAATAGGAAACTCCCAGTGATGAGATTTCCATAAAATCCATTTCAATTGGGATGTACCTATGAAGAGCCCCACGATATTTCAAAACCATATGCCACTTGGAGTCTTTGATACCCAACTTGGTACACAAGGTATGGAAAGTATTTGTGAAATCAGACACTGTTTGGCCCCTCTCTTGCCGTAGTGTGGTCCATCTCATGTACTAGTGGTTATAGTTACCAACATGGTGATATTGTTCCTTGACTGCATCCGCAAAAAAAGACCAAGTGGGCTCAACCCCATATATTCCACACTCCTCTATGAAAGTTTTCTCCCAGTAAGTTTCCCACCAATGTTTGATATGGGGGAGATCCTTAAGGAGTGTGAAGGTAATCTTTTCCTTGTCGAAAAAATTGTGAATAGAGAAATAACCTTCTAGCAGATTTAACCATTTTCTAGGGCATCCACATATATCTCACCTTCAAATACGGGAATATAAAAATTAACTTGTACCTTGAAAGCAGAGGTTCCTTCAAAGTGGCCACTTGATGAAGATGCACCTATTTTGATCGATAGACATTGAAGGATGTGGGAAAAATTCTCCATCATTTCATTCCTCTGTCGCATGAGAGCTTGCTCAAGCAAAAGATTAATATAATCTTATTCTCTATCATTTTTATTTTCTTCCACCATGGAGGATTTATTTTGCATGTGAGATATATTTTCCTCAAGAGAGACAAGCTCGAGACCCAACTTGCTATACTCGGAACTCATCGGGGACATGCTCTGAAAAACGATCAAGAGCAACCTGCTATGATACCACTAATCCAGATTATTTTTGGCATGAAATGAGAGTGGAGATATAATAAATAAATGTATAGAGATATATCAATAATATGACAAAGATATATTAGATATATAACCATAAAAACAAAGATATAGTAATACACAATTTCTATTAATGAGTAAAATGTAGAAAACTTTAGAAATACAGAGTGAAAGACTCGCTAGAATGGTGGCATCTTATCTCTGAGAAGAGATGTGATGGATACGCTCATTCGAAAGAAGATGATCATTACAATGAGGCTCCAAAATCCTTTTTTACATAAATAAAATCCAAAACCCTAACTTCGGAAGATGAAAAGCCAATAGATTTGTGGACCTCGTTTTGGGTAGTTTGGTGTATCAAGTTCTAAGAGGCATAACTTTGGCATACGATCTTTGTTTGGGGAGAACGATATCTCATTGGAAAGGTATTGACGAGGAGATTCATTTCACAATACCAATCATGAATTTGATGATTATTGAGGTTCCTGATCGAGAAAAATCATCATTTAGGCCCTCAAAATGACCCCGAAAGTTTAGGACCCCAAAACTGCTAAAAATATTAAATTTCCAAAGAACTATTTTGAGCTAGTTGGAATAGGTGGGTGGCCACTGATATCCACTTGGATCATTGAAACAGTGGAATAGGTGGGTGGACATCGATTTCCATCTAGATCATGGATACCACCAACAAGAATGGTGTATACAGGGGTTGTTATCATTAACCCATATACCATTAATCTAGTAACGAATAACTACATTAGGGGAAGACTTAGAACATGCGATTAAAATTGAAGCAATGGACGTATACCTAGGAATATTGAGGGTTATGAGATCGATTGAGGATAGTAATATTGCGCAACTGTAAGGATATATTTCGACGATGACCAACAAGATTCAAGGATCAACCCTCCCTAGAGTAGGTCATGTTGGTTATGGACCTTGATTATGGTACTGATTCATATGCAGGTATTCCTATCCCCCTTTTTTCAGGGTTTCAGGGGCTGGCCCCTAAATTAAGGGGGTCCTACCCACCCAGATGGGGGGCATGGGGTCCAATGGGCCCATAAAGAAAATTTTGGGAAAATTACCTTGTAAAATATTGTAATTTCATATTCAATCTAGACCTTTCATTATAAGGTCACATATATGATAGTAGAAGTTATGTTAGGGTTTTCACATAAAAAGGAAACCCTCTTTTGTATGATGATATTGTATTGCGACTGTGTATGAGAGTGGATATTGTATTATGAGAGAGGAGAGTATGAGATAAATAAGAGGAAGTTACAACGAGTGTGTTGTAGATTGTATTCCTTAATTTGCTGGATAATAATAAAGGAAGGACCTGGAGATTTCTGTAGTATATGTAGACCACACTGGGTGAACCACGTATATTTGTGTCTCTATTGCATTCTTTGTCTTCTGTATTTTATTTCCACATTTGTTTTATTTTGTTGCTCTGTGATCCTATTTTTTCTAACAAGTCGATCACAGGTATGGCATATTGGTTTCTACACTGAGGGTCATACAATGAAAAAATGTCCTAGAATGAGGGGCACATGACCCCCTCCACACTCGATGGTGCCTCCATCAGAAGGATCATTGGGAGGGGTCACACAATTTGCTGCTACAATGTCATTTCATGGCCCTATGTAGTACCACACTTTCCCAAATAATCAAGGAGGAAAAACTGGGGAATATTGTGAAATTTGTTGAAGCCATGGTCACTCCCCTCATCATTTTCCAATCCTATAAAATTATTCACATGTTTCGAATATGATATAATATGAATTCTGTGGGTTTCCCACTCACACCATGAAGCAGTGTCATGACCTAGATTCTCTTGCAGACAGGTTGAACCGATATGCATTTAGGGTCGATGAATTTCCTCTAGGGTTTGGAGGAGGATGAAAGGTGGGTGGGGATTCTGAGGAAGGAGGAATGGTGGGAGAGGACCAAATCACTATTACAATTGCGATGAAAAAAGGCATATCACAAGATATTGTCCACTACCTAGAAGACCTTGGTGTGCACATTGCAGAAACAACACTCATGCCATTGAGGACTGTCCAGAATTGATTTCCACATGGGAATATCATGTAAGAAAATGGGCTACCAATTTAATAAATTACCAACCTCGACCCATTACTGAAGAAAATGAGCCCAATATTAATATTATTACTCGAGGAGGAACAAGGACTTGTGTTGATCTTGACAATCCCAATCAAATTAAGATTCAGAAATAGGTACCGATGGATGCTAAGTATGACCCCCTTGGGAAAACAAAGTTCTTCTAGAATGTTGTATAAATGTTTTGACAAATGTCTAAACCTATCATATCGACAATTACATAAACAAGTGTTGAATTTCAACCAAGAGTCGTGAAAAACATGTTAGTTCCGAAGAACCTTCCAACAACTCACTAAGAATATGCAAAACACGCTTAGGGGGAATTTTTTTGAACACACCACCCACACTAAGAGGGGGGGAAGTGAATTAGTGTGTGTACTTTTCTAACTTTTCTTCTTGCAAGTTACCAGTTAAAACATAATTGTACAAATTAAGAACAATTAAATCATAATCACAATGGACAAGAGATACTAGATGTTGGTATAAGCTTTTGTATAATGTATATGTATATATGTGACTATAGTAATAAGGATTTTCCTAGAACCAACTATTTTGTATCAACACCAACTGAAGTAAGGAGCACCAACTCCTAGGGGAGCACCAACTCTAAAGAGAGCACCAACTCTCAAGCAAGACCGAGCTTGCCACAAGACCCAACTTGCTGATAGAACGTAGTCTATCCAACTAGAGTTCATATAGTAATTCAACTCTAGTAGCAGGGATCCATTATTGAATCAAATCTATTTCATGATAAGAGGTATACCATCAACACTCATCACCACACTTCATCTTCTCTCTGAAATTTGCACCTTCTTCACTTCTTCTTTCCTCTGATATTCACGCCTTCTTCACTTCTTATTCTCTCTGATATTCAAACGGACCTCAGGTCCATATCCCCTTCATTTTTCTCTGTAAGCTGCTCTTTCTCAGCGAGCCTATATTTTCCACAAGCCCATCTTCTTCCCCAAGAACACATCCAGTGAACTAATCATGGTTGTATTTATACTTGCTTATGCTAAAAAATTGTTTAAGTTATTGGGACGACTTGTGCAACAAGTTATAACTAACTTGTCCATTTACAACAACTTTGGGACCACCAGAGATCATCATTTCATGTCGTCAACTTTAAACCTGACATCCCCTTTTACTTTCATAAATCGATCACAGGTATGGACCGATTTACTTCATCTCTGTGATAAAAAAAATCGACGCTTCCTTCAAACCATGTTCATATGATCATAGGTGTAGAACCACAGGATTATCAATTTAAGCGACACATTACATTCTGCTCTTTAAATCTCTTTACCATATGACCAACGATGGTGACCTCACGTGACCACGCGATTGCGGGTGTGGCCAAAGGTGGTTTGAAATCAAAATACATTTCACCCCATACTTTACCTCGAGCCTCCATGTGTCCTTTCTTCAAAACCATGGTTTTGATTGCGGCCCGCCCTCAACTTATTAAAGTTTGTGCACCTTCAATCCCCACAATGCGACGAGACCGTCAATCTCAAGATCTTGACGGTGCTCCTGGACTGACGGTTCAGATTTGTTCTTTCAAGCTCTGTAGATCATATATAGCCTTCCTAAATCAACAACCATGATTTATTTCGTGATACGAGCTTCGGGAGTTTCAACTCTCAAAACCTTCTTTCCTCCGTATGTCAATCTTCCAGATTCAATGATTTGCAGACACCTGTCCTTCTCAATCGAAAACTAGATCAATGGTCCCGCGTCCCATTTAGCGATCAACGATCGATATCTCCTTCGAGTCTCCAAACTTCGGAGATTTGAAATATCAACCCCTTCTTTCCTCCGTACGTCAATCTTCCAGAGCTGACAATTCACTGACGTGTGTCCCTTTCGGATCAACGACTACGATCCTTTCACGTCTTCGGACATCAAAATTCTCAAGTCCCAACTTTCACTGTAGTATGATCAACGATTGAGAATAATCCCGAAGTGATCTTCATATCGAATGACTTATGTCCAGTTTGGGACTTCTGTGTTCAGGACTTTAGGCTAATCGTTGTTCCATTTTTCTCCGGAGTGATCACCTGCTGAGTAAGTCAGAAGTGGTGGAGACCGCTTGCTGTCGGTTAATACTTCCACTTACACTATCCTTCCACTGAAGTATATCTATGGTTTAGAATGCTTCTGCAATGATATTCAGATTGGACGTTTCATTTCCACTTCAACATTCGGGACTTCGGGACTTTGGGCAAGTGATGGTGGTAAAAATCTCAAAGTAAAACTCCTGGAGTGACATAACTTACTTACATCACTTGTGGCATGTCACGAGCCGAGTAGTGGCCACGTGTCACTCAGATTCATGATTTGCACATACCTGAAATGTCGATTCAACTTGACACTTGTCATTATCGGATTGCGGCATGTGTCCTTGCTGATGTGGATCTTCTCATGTGGCACATGTTCTTCTCCTAGATCTAATGATTGTCCTAACTCCTGAAATGTATCTCAGATTGATGAATGAGAGCGACTTCAGAACTTTGTCTTTCGGAACTTTTGACATTTGTTGGTGGTGAAACTCCCGAAGTAAATCTCCCGAAGTGACGTAACTTATTGATGTCACGTATTGACATGGAATGGGATGATTTCATGTTGACACTTGTCATCATCTAATTATTCCATGTGTATTTTCTGACATGTTCTGCTAACATGGTCTTCCAACGTGGTTCTCTCTGATCTAATGATCATCATATATTCTCCAGATCTGATGGTCCTTGTTCATTTCCGATTTTGGGACTTCAGGTAATTTGACTTTTCAAGTCGCCAATTCTTCCGACGTGAGATTATTTGAAAAATAACCTCCTCACAAATTTAGACCCAAACTAAATGTTGTTCATCGATCATGTTCTTAGATCGATGGTGCATTCTATCTATGATGCTTCTTTTCTAGATTATCCTATCCTTCCACTTAGAATGATCCAACGGTTGTCAGGTATATGGGTATTCAAATTCTCAACCCTTTTTGTCCCACTTATCCTATCCTTCCACTTGAAAGTGATCCAACGGTTATGAAGACTCTCGAAGAATATCCACGATCAAGGATGATTATGGAAACACAACTTGAGAGTGATTTAACTCATCACCCAAACTCCACAATTTGAAGTTGTGCGTTGTTGGTGAGTCAACCACAATTGTCGATGTTCGAAGCTATAGGATCGGACGGTCCTGACTAATTGCAGGATTGGAACTGGTGAGTCATTTAATTCTCCTTTCGATATCCACAATATATCCCCGCCATTGATCTGGCTTGCAGTTCCGATGGTCACAATCCTCCAACGGTCATCAAGCCCACGGTCACTCATATGATCGACGTCCGTAATATGAGACAATCAACATGGTTAATTTCTTGATAGGACGAATACTAAGGCTTCTCACCCTGAGCTTACGCTTTTCCTTTCAAGATTTGATCTTTGCATACTGTTCGCTCCTCCTCCTGATCTTACGCTTCCTTTCAAGCTTGGATCTTTGCATATCGTTCGCTCCTCCTCCTGAGATTGTGCTTTTGATCTTTGCATATTTTTTGACATTTTTTACTAACTGATATACTGTTGACATCAATGAAAATTTCATCTATGATAAATCACAATGATAATTAATCATAACAAAAAATCATCACATCATAATGACATCGACTGTTGACATCAATGAAAACATGTCCAACAATCTCCCCCTTTGTCATTGAGGGAAACCCACTAACTTCATATACAAAACTCCCCCTATGATGATGCTTTTCTCTTATGAAGTTTCTCTCTTCCTTTGACATCAATGGAAAAGGGTTTCTCCTCCTGTGGTAAATCTCTATATGTTACTGACCAGAATCATAACTTGGGTAACTCTTCCTACGATCATCCTTTTCTTGTCATGAATGAATGAATCCCTCTGTAACTCTTCTCTCTCTTCTTCTAACTGCTCTCCCCCTTTGTTTCTAAAAGGGTATCTCTTTTTGACAAGGTCTCTCCTCTTGTTATCTCTACAGGATGTCATGTACATCATTTTGTACATCAGAAGGCTGCTTTTGCGGATGCTGCTGTCCTACTGGAACACTGCGCAGTTGTAGCTCATATTTTTCAAACAACTCTTGGATCTACCCATTGATTCTCATCGATCTCTAACCATATGTATCCGTCTTTATCTAAGATTCTTATTTACTATAAATTTCTCTAAACTCGTTTGAGAAAGTTTATACTATGCTTGTCACATGACTCACATTATTTTTGCAACAATCAACTTCACTCCTGTTCACTTTTTCAGTCTTTTCTATCCACATCTATGAGTGTCTTGGTTTCTTGAACTTTTCTCTCTGATCTTCTATTACTGCAACTTCATTTTTCTTCCATGTTCCATTTACTCCTTTTTTCATACTCCTATTCACTTGTTCAATCTTTGCTATCCACATCTGTGAGTGTCTTGGTTTCTTGAACTTTGTTCTCTGATCTTCCATTACTTCAACTTCATTTTTATTCCATGTTCCATTTACTCCTTTTGTCATACTGTATGAAGCATTTCTCATTGACTGTTTTCTTGAGTTCCAATAGTCATGGGATTTTTGGCCATATCCACCACAACTATAGCATCTCATTGTGTAACAATGTGTAGAAATATGTCCAACATGATTGCAGTTCCAACATCTTATACTGTTGTTGAACCTACCAACTTGTTTTCTTCCATGATGCCTACAATCCAAGGCTTTATGACCATATTCATTAGAAGAAAAAAAATAACCGTTAAAAACACTCTCATACCTTCTTTGATTCATCCATGAAGGTGTCTCTCTTCTAAATTTGCTTTGAGGTGTATGAGTAGCTTCTGGATGTCTTCCTTGATTTGATATTCTAAATTTTGTAGTGTTTCTTTCATTTCTTGAACATGAAGAATCTGAGTCATACCTGCTTTCACTTTTTACAAATGAAGGAGCTATGTCAGACCTGTCTTCACCCTTTACAAATGAAGGACCAGTGTCAGACATGTCTTCACCCTTTAGAAATTAAGGACCCGTGTCAGGTTTATTAGGAGTACCGATTTCATCCTTGTTGTATCCAAGATTGGATTTGTCATTTGTTGATCTATGATTATCGAAGATCTTATCCAGGGTCATGGAGCTGTTCAAGATCTTGATTTGGGTGTTAGACTTCTCAACCTTCTTTCTAATATTCACAACTTCTGCTTCCAGCTTATGAAATGATTCTTCTTTTTTGTTCAACTAGTTCCTCACTACCTCCTCCCTTCTTTTGGCTTCTTCAAGTTGGATTTTAATATTGACATAGATTTCCCTTAGTTATTATAGTTCTGCAAGGTTTTTGCTTCGTTCATCATCTTTGTAAGGACCAAAAATTAACAAAGCCTACTAAAATTCATACAATTAAACATAAAATTCTTTCAATGCATAAGTAATTCATTAATCATCACATACACATTTAATATTTAGCAGAAATTAAATTTATCTACAACATGAAAATAAATTACATAATCATCACATAACCCAACAAATTCATAAATAAAATACTTCTGTCTGATGCTAAATTCTTGCTCTCTAGTTGTCCTCTTTGCTGCTCTGTCCAAACTTTGCCTGTTGCTCTGACCAAACCCTGCCCAAAACTGACTAACCACCCAGCCAGCTAGGATCAGCCTATTCATCTCCCTATCTCTAGGATTCCGTGAGGATTCCTGGCCCCCGAGCCCAAAACTCCTAGCAACTTGGTGCTCCCTGCAATGGTTCACCCAAAATCCAAACCAAACTCCAAAACCAGAAAAATATCCAACAACCCAACAGTCCTCTCCTCCCAATTTTTCATAATCCCCCTTCCTGAAGGCCTCTGCCCAGTCATATCTCCCCCATTCACCACCTCCTCCTTCATTTAATGCCACCCACATTATCCATCCATTTACTACCTTATCCCCCCATTTACTACCTTATCCCTCCATTTAATACCCTATCCCCTGTCATACATAAAGTTTTATAATAAATAAAATAAAGTTATTAATCCTTTAATTCTTTACCCAAATCAATAAATGTGTTAATTAATCAATTAATTAATTAATCAATTAATTAATTAATCGACATATATTAAACAATAATTAATTAATTAATTAATATTATTAATAGTTAATCATTACTTAACTAATACACATTAAGACAATTAATTATTTAATCAACTATACTTAATAAACCCTATGCAACTATTTAACCAGGGTTGTTACATACACCCACCCTTCAGGAAACTTCGTCCCGAAGTTAAAATATTTTATGATACAAGGGAAAAGAAACATGGTCCACACATTCATAACAAATAACCATCATTATTAGTAAGTAAGCCAAGAAAACTCATACATACTAGTGTACATGTACAAGAAATGCATGTGTAGCTAGTACATACAAGTCTCGTGCATGTACTAATAATCAATA
>SNQJ01S0013125.1:75191-89842 GCA_010110895.2 Picea sitchensis
TATATATTTTTTTATATTTATTTATTAATGTTTTTTTTTTGTAGGTGTGCAGTGCCAACTGCTGTAGCATGTGGTCTTGTGGTCTTGGTGCTGGGCTTTGTATTGCATTGAGCACAATGGTGCTGGCTCATGGGCACTTGTGCGCTGGGTTTGTGTATTGGGTGTCACGGGTCTGATAACCTACGAACAGATCACATGCCGGAGGCTTACTCCCATGACTTGGTCCATTGGATAATTTTAGTGCATGGCCATGATCGTTCCCACGCCCCAATTGTAGCTCGCTGCGACTCTTCTTGTCACAAATTTGACATCAGTTGTAGGAGCATGGGTTAAGTTTCGATTGGCTTGTATGCTCATTTTTTTTTTCTCTGGAGGTTGCGGGGGAGTTTCGAACTCTGGACTTGCTAGGAGATATGGGCGTGGAAAGTTCTTTGTGGGTTGAGTGAATTTACTTGAGATTTGAAGGGACTTTGACATATATATATATATATTTTTGTTATAATGTATTTTTTGTATTTCTGTATTACTTCCCCTTTGATGACTCGATGCAAACTAGAGCGTTGGGTTGTGTTTTGGCTTGACCGAGACTTAGTATGTTATGTATATTTAATACTTAACTTGTGGACTTAGCTAGAGAACTTGGTGTGCTTGGCTTGTGTGTTATATGGTGTTGCATGATAATCCCTAACAAGCGTTGCGTGGTAGGTTGCATGGAGCTAAAGCATTGGATTTTGTGTATAAAGACTTGGTGGATTTTCCCCTTATCACTTCATGTGTGTTCTCTATTTGTGATTGGGCTCCTTGATGATATTTGTTTGGTGGAGCTTGGACTTAGTAGTGCTGAAATAATGGACTTGGAGATTGGGTTTGTTGACAACCCAATAATATATTTTTTTCTTTTATAATTTATTATTTAGACACATTTATATCATCAAACCCTCACCCTCTTATTTATATGTCTTGGTTGTAGGACCAAACTCTTACAGATAAACAAATGGCTTGAATAGGTTAACATACAGTTGGCTCAGGTGGGAAGGATATCTTTCCTGCAACATTGCCTCTTCTTCATGATTTAATTAAGTTGTTGTCTTAGGGTTTATGAGACACTCTTGTCATTCTCTAGGGTTTTAGGTGTCATTTTTTTTTGCATTATTTCTGCATTATTCTTGGCCTTTAAGGGCTCTAGATTAAGGGTTTCCAGGGTTGTAATTAAATGGTTTCAGGTTGCAGGTTTTTAGGGTTGTTTATAGGACACATACCATATCTTTCAGTCAAGAGGATGGGTGGGTAGGTAGGCCCGCGGCCCCATATTTTAAACTAGTGTTTTGATACCATGTGTAAGAACCAAAAATTAACAAAGCCTACTAAAATTCATACAATTAAACATAAAATTTCTTTCAATGCATAAGTAATTCATTAATCATCACATAAGCATTTAATATTCAACAAAAAATAAATTTATCCACAACATGAAAATAAATTACATAATCATCACATAACCCAACAAATTCATAAATAAAAATACCTCTGTCTGATGCTAAATTCCTGCTCTCTGGTTGTCCTCTTTGCTTCTCTGTCCAAACTCTGCCTGTTGCTCTGACCAAACCCTGCCCAAAATCGACTAACCACCCAACCAGCTAGGAGTAGCCTATCCGACTCCCTAGATCTAGGATTCCGTGAGGATTCCTGGCCCCCAAGCCCAAAACTCCCAACAACCTGGTGCCCCTTGCAATGGTTCACCCAAATTCCAGACCAAACTCCAAAACCAGAAAAATATCCAACAACCCAACAGTCCTCTCCTCCCAATTTTTCATAATCCCCCTTCCCGAAGGCCTCTGCCTAGTCATATCTCTCCCATTCATTGCCTCCTCCTTCATTTAATGCCACCCACCTTATCCCTCCATTTACTACCTTATCCCCCCATTTACTACCTTATCCCCCCATTTACTACCTTATCCCTCCATTTAATACCCTATCCCCTGTCATACGTAAAGTTTTATAATAAATAAATTAAAGTTATTAATCCTTTAATTCTTTACCCAAACCAATAAATGTGTTAAGTAATCAATTAATTAATTAATCGACATATATTAAACAATAGTTAATTAATTAATTAATTAATATTATTAATAGTTAATCATTACTTAACTAATACACATTAAGACAATTAATTATTTAATTAACTATACTTAATAAACCCTATGCAACTATTTAACCAGGGTTGTTACACTCTTCCTTCTTTTCTTCTTTTGCTTGATTGATTTCATTTTTTAGCTTCTCGATCTCCTCTTGTTTTTCTTCTAATTGATTATCCTACTCATATATTATCTTTTCATTGTCCTTTAGAATTTCCTTTATTTCGAAGATACGATTTTGACTCTTTTCAAGAAATTATTTATTGTAGTCATGAAGATAGATATAGTCTGAATCATTATGGTCATAGCAATATTTACATAGAATCCAATCAACCTTTTTTTTATCCTTTGATAGTTATTCTTCTACTTCTTCCATGGGATAATTGCTAACAAAACATTCTTTTATTGTATCCGAGTCTTCTTCTTTACTTGCATGGGAGGATTCAATATCAACATTATTGCAATCCAAATAATGTGGAGAGTCTTTACATTTATTGATGGTTGAGTATTCATATTCATCCTTGATAGGAATGTCTTCTGTGTCTTCATTTTTGATTTGATACATATTTTCTAACTTCAACCATAAGTCCTTGGTGCATGTGTATAGTCCTATGATTGCCTTGACTGTGTCTGATAATCCATTGAGAAGAATCTTCAATGCCACTTCATTGTTCTTCCTTGCTCTTCTTTGGACTGTAATCTTGGATAAATTCTTTGATGTAGTTAAGTCCTAGGGTTTGCTTACTACTAAATTCCAAACTCAAGATCCTTTTGACTTGAAATAATGTTTCATATTTTCTCTCCATGAGGAATAATCTGTTCCATAAAATAAGGGAGCTTCAATTGCGGAGAGAGCCATTTGTGCACCCATTTATTAAGAATCTACCTTCCAGTGTTTAAACTATGCTGGAGGAACTTGATCTGATACCAATTGTTGAACACACCACCCACACTAAGAAGGGGGGGTGAATTAGTGTGTGGAACTTTCTATCTTTTCTTCTTGCAAGTTAGCAGTTAAAACATAATTGTACAAATTAAGAAAAATTAAATCATTATCACAATGGACAAGAGATACCAGATGTTTGTATAAGGTTTTGTATAATGTATATGTATATATGTGACTATAGTAATAAGGATTTTCCTAGCACCAACTATTTTGTATCAACACCAACTGAAGTAAGGAGCACCAACTCCTAGGAGACCACCAACTCTCAAGAGAGCACCAAATCTCAAGCAAGACCCAGCTTGCCACAATACCTAGCTTGCTGATATAACACACTCTATCCAACTAGATTTCATATAGTAATTAAACTCTAGTAGAAGTGATCCATTATTCAATCAACTCTATTTCATGATCAGAGGTATACCATCAACACTCATCATCACACTTCATCTTCTCTTTGAAATTCACACCTTGTTCACTTCTTCTTTCCTCTGATATTCATGCTTTCTTCACTTCTTCTTCTATTTGATATTCTCACGGACCTCAGGTCCATATCCCCTTCATTTTTCTTTGTAGGCGGCTCTTTCTCAACGATCCTATCTTTTCCACAATCCCGTCTTCTACCCCAAGCACACATCTAGTGAACCAATCATTGTTGTATTTATACTTGCTTATGCTCAAAACTTGTTTAAGTTATTGGGAAGATTTGTGCAACAAGTTATAACTAAATTTTCCATTACAAAAACTTTGGGACCACCAGAGATCATCATTTTGGGTCTTCAACTTTAAACCTCGAATCCCCTTTTACTTTCATAAATCGATCACAAGTACGAATCGATTTCCTTCTTCTCTGTGATAACATAAATCGACGCTTCCTTCAAACCATGTTCATATGATCATAGGCGTAGAACCACATGCTTATCAATTTAAGTGACACATTACATTCTTCCCTTTAAATCTCTTTACCATATGACCAACGACAGTGACCTCACATGACCACGCGATTGCGGGCATGACCAAAGGTGGTTTGAAATCAAACTATGTTTCGCCCCACAATCTACCTCGAGCCTCTACGTGTCCTTTCTTCAAAACCATGGTTTCGACTGCGGCCCACCCTCAACTTATTAAAGTTCCCACCCCTTCAATCCATGTAATGCGACGTGACCGTTGATCTCATGATGTTGACGATGCTCCTGGAATGACGGTTCATATTTGTTCTTTCAAGCTCTATGGATCGGATCTAGCCTTCCTAAATCAACGACTGCGATTTATTTCATGATCTGGGATTCATGAGTTTCAAATATCAAACCCTTCTTTCCTTCGTACGTCAATATTCTGGAGTCAATGATCTGCAGACACCTGTCCTTCTAAACCAGCAGCAATGGTCTTGTGTACCCTTTCTTGATCAATGGTCGAGATCTCCTTCAGGTCTCCGGACTTAAGAGATTTCAAATCTCAACCCCTTCTTTCCTTCGTACGTCAATCTTCCGGAGTTGATAATCCACTGATGCATGTCCCTTTTAGATAAATGACTACAATCCTTTCATGTCTCTGGACTTCAGAATTCTCAAGTCCCAACTTTCAATGTAGTATGATCAATGGTTGAGAATACTCCCGAAGTGATCTTCAGATCGGACGACTTATGTCTACTTCAGGACTTCGACGTTCGGGATTTCGGGACTTTAGGATAATCACTACTCCATTTTCCTCTGGAGTGATCACCTGTTGAGTAAGTCATAAATGGTGGAGACAAATTTCTATTTGTTAATGCTTCCACTTAAACTATCCTTCCACTGTAGTAGATTTACGATCGAGAATTACCCCGAAGTGATCTTCAGATTGGACGTTTCGTGTCCACTTCAAGACTTCAACATTCAGGACTTCAGGACTTTGGGCAAGTGTTGGTGGTAAACTTCCCGAATTAAAACTATCTGAGTGACGTAACTTACTTACGCCACTTTATGACATGTCACGAGCTGAGTAGCTTCCATGTGTCACTCAGATTCATGATTTTCACGTATCTAAAATGCCGATTCAACTTGACACTTGTCATTGTCTGATTGCACCATGTGTCCTTTCTGACGTGTATCTCCTCATGTGGCACATGTTCTTCTCTTGGATCTAACGGTTGTCCTAACTCCCGAAATGTATCTCAAATTGACGGCTGAGAGTGACTTTGAAACTTTGTCCTTCGGGACTTCGGGACTTTTGACATTTGTTGGTGGTGAAACTCCCAAAGTAAATCTCCTGGAGTGACGTAACTTATTGATGTCATGCGTTGACATGGCATGGGCTGATTTCCTCTTGACACTTGTCATCATTTGATTATTCCATGTGTATTTTCTCACGTGGTCTACTGACATGGTCTTCCAATGTGGTTCTCTCTGATCTAACGGTCATCGTATATTCTCTAGATGTGATGGTCCTTATTCATTTCGGATTTCAGGACTTCGGGTAATTCAACTTTTCAAGTTGTCAAATCTTCCGAAGTGAGATTCCCCAAACAGTAACCTCCTCGCAAATTTATACCCAAACTAAATGTTGTTCGTCGATCATGTTCTTAGATCGATGGCTCAATCTATCTACGATGCTACTTTTCTATCTTATCCTGTCCTTCCACTTAGAATGATCCAACGGTTGTCGGGTATTCAGGTATTCTAATTCTCAACCCTTTTCATCCCTCTTATCCTATCCTTCCACTTTAAAGTGATCCAATGGTTTTGAAGACTCTCGAAGAAGATCCATGATCAAGGATGATTGCGGAACCAAAACTTCTGAGTGATTTAACTCATCACCCAAACTCCAAAATTTGAAGTTGTGCGCTGTTGATGAGTCAACCACAATCGTCGATCTTCAAAGCTATAGGATCATACGGTCCTGACTAATTGCGGGATTGGAAATGGTGAGTCTTTTAATTCTCCTTTCTATCTCCACAATCTATCCCTTCCGTTGATCTAGCTTGCATATCCGACGATCACAATCCTCCAACAGTCCTAAATCCCACAGTCACTCATATGACAAATGTCTGTAATATGAGACGATCAACACAGACAATTTCTTGATCGGATGAATGCAGAGGTTTCTCACCCCGATATTACGCTTTTCCTTTTGAGATTCGATCTTTGCATACTATTCTCTCCTCCTCCTTAACTTACGCTTCCTTTCGATCTTTGATATCTTCATATCATTCACTCCTCCTCTTGAGCTTGCGCTTTTGATATCTGCATACTGTTTGACATTTTCTGCTAACTGATATACTGTTGAAATCAATGAAAATTTCATCTATGATAAATCACAATGATAATTTATCATAACAATAAATCATCACATCATAATGACATCGACTGTTGACATCAATGACAATATGTACAACAAATTTGGAGGTTGAAGGGCACCCAAAGGAGCTGATTGTTGCTAATCTTTTGGAGAGACATATAGGTAGAATACATAGGAGGAAACAAAGATATGGAATATAATTTAGAATAAATTCCCATATCGATGACTATAATATTAGGGATTTTATGCTATATTTGGGATTTGACGTCAACATACTACCAAAGAAAACTTTGGAAGCCATGGGTAATCCCAAGCTCGTTTATTCACCTATTCAGTTGTGCATGGCCATTCAATATTGTATCTATCCTATTGGGAGGCTACAAAATGTAGAAGTGGACTTAGATGGTGTTAAAACAATAATAGACTTCGAGGTCATAAAAATAATTGGAGAGAAGGATCAATATCTAGCTCTATTGGATATCGACTTTGCATATGAAAATTACGTTTTTATAGATCTCAAGAAGGAAATCATGAATTTTGAAGCGGATGGTATGAAAGTAAACCAACCTTTAGACCCTTACCAAGGTCCTTGATATACAAATATAGTCGATGAGAACATGGAACATGATTTCTTGGACCAACTACAGGGAAGCGGTCAGAATAAATTAACCCTACCACATATGGATCAATAAGTTGGAAGAGTATTCAGTTTGCAGGTGAGGATTTCGAGATTGCTTTTGAAAATTGGAAACAAGGAATATATGATAACTTCTCATGAAATTATGCGATAATCAAATATTCCAAGTGGGTTGGATAAAATATTAGAGAACACCCTATTTATGATGACACTTCTGATTTAGGCTGCTTTCTAATTGATCTGGTGGATAAGGTTGCACCAGAGAAAAGACTTCCAATACTTGATATTTCCTTAAATTCTTCTCCAACTAGGTGGTGGGCCACCCATAAAGGTACTTTTTCTTCCTGGGATGAAGTAAAGTGTTACATTCAATATCATTTTATTTCCCCATCACAATTCACTCAGCCGAATAAGGATCATAAGCCAAAATTCTAGACCTCAATTTTGGAGGCATATGATGGGTCCTCTGATCCAAAGGAGCATGTTGCACATTGTATTTAGGCATGGGAAGCTATGGAATTGCCTTTTCTATTTTGGTTGCATTAGTTTATACATTCTTTGGGAAAATTCCAACCGCTTGGTATGTGCATGAGGAGGATCGACGACAAACTGCTAGTTGGGAAGTACTTCAAAACCAATTCTACCAAGACTTATCATTCTTGGGTAAGTCTCCTGAAATAACCTGAGCTTTGCAATAGGTTAAGAAAATTCTATTTACGGATGAATTTAAACCTCTACATGTACCCATAGTCTGTATTGAACATGAAGACCTACTTCATCATAGCCTTTTCCCAGACACTTCATGAATACCTTTGACTTGTAGTAAAATTGATGAAGACCCAAGAGACTGTTGATTAAGGTTGGTTGTCATTGATGTCAACCCTTGAAGAAATCCCCATAGAAAAAGGTTTGGGTAATGGACCCAATATTTTTTGATGTAAATATGACTCATTATTTTCTTTTCATGGTTGATAAGAAGTAAAATTGGATGAAATCCAAAGTGGTCCCCTTATGGTGAAAGCCCTCATGGGAAGACGCTTTGCGGAGTGAGAGAACCCATGCTTAATGGTGGAATAATGAGATGAAGTACAGTGAATTTGTCAGTGAAACTATCCTAGATGCATATTTCTTGTCACTCCATTTCCGGTGGTATGTGGAACATCACATAAATCCTCACGGTTAGAGAGTTATGTCCATGTGAAGTTGGAGAACCCAGGTTTGGGTAATGGACCCACGTTTGTTTGATGGATAACAATATGAGTATTGATATATTTTTAGGTAATAATATTCTATATGGATAGTACATGTCATGCCATTTCTGGTGGTATGTGGAATGTCACATAACTCCTCACGGTTTGAGAGTTATGGCCTTACGAAGTTGGAGGACCCTCATATGTTGGCTTGAAGCCCCAAAAGGTNTTAATTATTTAATTAACTATACTTAATAAACCCTATGCAACTATTTAACCAGGGTTGTTACAATCTTCCTTCTTTTCTTCTTTTGCTTGATTGATTTCATTTTTTAGCTTCTCGATCTCCTCTTCTTTTTCTTCTAATTGATTATCCTGCTCGTATATTATCTTTTCATTGTCCTTTAGAATTTCCTTTATTTCCAAGATATGCTTTTGACTCTTTTCAAGAAATTAGTTATTGTAGTCATGAAGATAGATATAGTCTGAATCATTATGGTCATAGCGGTATTTACATAGACTCCAATAAACCTTTTGTTTATCCTTTGATAGTTATTCTTATACTTCTTCCATGGGATAATTGCTAACAAAACATTCTTTTATTGTATCCGAGTCTTCTTCTTTACTTGCAGGGGAGGATTCAATATCAACATTATTGCAATCCAAATAATGTGGAGAGTATTTACCTTTATTGATGGCTGAGTACTCATATTCATCCTTGATAGGAATGTCTTCTGTGTCTTCATTTTTGATTTGATACCTCTTTTCTAACTTCAACCATAAGTCCTTGGCGGATGTGCATAGTCCTATGATTTCCTTGACTATGTCTGATAATCCATTGAGAAGAATCTTCAATGCCACTTCATTGTTCTTCCTTTCTCTTCTTTGGACTGTAATATTGGATAAATTATTTGATGTAGTTAAGTCCTAGGGCTTGCTTACTACTGAATTCCAAATTCAAGATCCTTTTGAATTGAAATACTATTTCATATTTTCTCTCCATGAGGAATAATCTGTTCCATAAAATAAGGGAGCTTCAATTGCGGAGAGAGCCATTTGTGCACCCATTTATTCAGAATCTACCTTCCAGTGTTTAAACTGTGTTGAAGGAACCTACTCTGATACCAATTGTTGAACACACCACCCACACTAAGAAGGGGGGGTGAATTAGTGTGTGAACTTTTCTATCTTTTCTTCTTGCAAGTTAGCAGTTAAAACATAATTGTACAAATTAAGAAAAATTAAATCATTATCACAATGGACAAGAGATACCAGATGTTTGTATAAGATTTTGTATAATGTATATGTATATATGTGACTATATTAATAAGAATTTTCCTAGCACCAACTATTTTGTATCAACACCAACTGAAGTAAGGATCACCAGCTCCTAGGAGAGCACCAACTCTCAAGAGAGCACCAAATATCAAGCAAGACCCAGCTTGCCACAAGACCTAGATTGTTGATAGAACACAGTCTATCCAACTAGATTTCATATAGTAATTCAACTCTAGTAGCAGTGATCCATTATTCAATCAACTCTATTTCATGATCAAAGGTATACCATCAACACTCATCATCACACTTCATCTTCTCTCTGAAATTCATGCCTCATTCACTTCTTCTTTTCTCTGATATTCACACCTTCTTCGCTTCTTCTTCTATCTGATATTCTCACGGACCTCAGGTCCATATCCCCTTCATTTTTCTCCGCAGGCGGCTCTTTCTCAGAGAGCCTATATTTTCCACAAGCCCGTCTTCTACCCCAAGAACACATCCAGTGACCCAATCATTGTTGTATTTATACTTTCTTATGCTCAAAACTTGTTTAAGTTATTGGGTATATTTGTGCAACAAGTTATAACTAAATTGTCCATTTACAACAACTTTGGGACCACCAGGGATCATCGTTTCGGGTCTTCAACTTTAAACCTCAAATCCCCTTTTACTTTCATAAATCGATCACAGGTACGGATCGATTTCCTTCGTCTCTGTGATAACATAAATCGACGCTTCCTTCAAACCATGTTCATATGATCATAGGCGTAGAACTACAGGCTTATCAATTTAAGTGACGCATTACATTCTGCCCTTTAAATCTCTTTACCATATGACCAACGATAGTGACCTCACATGACCACGCGATTGTGGGCATGACCAAAGGTGGTTTGAAATCAAACTATGTTTTTCCCCACAATTTACCTCGAGCCTCGATGTGTTCTTTCTTCAAAACCATGGTTTCGACTGCGGCCCACCCTCAACTTATTAAAGTTCCCACCCCTTCAATCCCTGCAATGCGATGGGATTGTTGATCTCATGATGTTGACGGTGATTCTGGAATGACGGTTCATATTTTTTCTTTCAAGCTCTACGGATCGGATCTAGCCTTCCTAAATCAACGACTGTGATTTATTTTGTGATCTGGGCTTCAGGAGTTTCAAATATCAAACCCTTCTTTCCTTTGTACGTCAATATTCTGGAGTCAATGATCTACAAATACCTGTCCTTCTAAACCAACAACTAGATCAATGGTCCTGTGTCCCCTTTCTCGATCAATGGTCGAGATCTCCTTTGGGTCTTCGGACT
The DNA here is from genome assembly GCA_010110895.2 of Picea sitchensis. NCBI lineage: Eukaryota > Viridiplantae > Streptophyta > Pinopsida > Pinales > Pinaceae > Picea > Picea sitchensis. Next base: position 85,959 of record SNQJ01S0013125.1, read on the forward strand.
TCGGAGATTTCAAATCTCAACCCCTTCTTTCCTTCGTACGTCAATCTTCCGGAGTTGAAAATCCATTGATGCATGTCCCTTTCGGATCAACTACTGCGATCCTTTCATTTTTATGGACTTCGGAATTCTCAATTCCCAACTTTCATTGTATTATGATCAATGGTTGAGAATACTCCCGAAGTGATCTTCAGATCGAACGACTTATGTCTACTTCGGGACTTCGACGTTCGGGATTTCGGGACTTTAGGATAATCACTGCTCCATTTTCCTCTGGAGTGATCACCTGCTAAGTAAGTCATAAGTGGTGGAGACAAATTTCTGTCAGTTAATGTTTCGACTTAAACTATCCTTCCACTGTAGTAGATCTACGATCGAGAATTACCCCGAAGTGATCTTTAGATTGGACGTTTCGTGTCCACTTCGAGACTTCCACATTCGGGACTTCAGGACTTTGGGCAAGTGTTGGTGGTAAAATTCCCGAATTAAAACTACCAAAGTGACGTAACTTACTTACGTCACTTTATGACATGTCACGATTTGAGTAGCGTCCATGTCTCACTCAGATTCATGATTTGCATGTACCTGAAATGTCGATTCAACTTGACACTTGTCATTGTCTGATTGTGCCATGTGTCCTTGCTGACGTGTATCTCCTCATGTGGCACATGTTATTCTCTTGGATCTAATGGTTTTCCTAACTCCTGAAATGTATCTCAGATTGACGACTGAGAGTGACTTTGAAACTTTGTCCTTCGGGAATTTTGACATTTGTTGGTGGTGAAACTCCCGAAGTAAATCTTCCGGAGTGACGTAACTTACTGATGTCACGTGTTGACATGGCATGGGCTGATTTCCTCTTGACACTTGTCATCATTTGATTATTCCATGTGTATTTTCTCACGTGGTCTACTGACATGGTCTTCCAACGTGGTTCTCTCTGATCTAACGGTCATCGTATATTCTCCAGATCTGATGGTCCTTATTCATTTCGGATTTCAGGACTTCGGGTAATTCAACTTTTGAAGTTGTCAAATATTCCAAAGTGATATTCCCTGAACAGTAACCTCCTCGCAACTTTAGACCCAAACTATTTTTTTTTCATCGATCATGTTCTTAGATCGATGGCTCGATCTATCTACGATGCTTCTTTTCTATCTTATCCTGTCCTTCCACTTAGAATGATCCAACGATTGTCGGGTATTCTAATTCTCAACCCTTTTCGTCCCTCTTATCCTATCCTTCCACTTTAAAGTGATCCAACGGTTCTGAAGACTCTCAAAGAAGATCCACGATCAAGGATGATTACAGAACCAAAACTTCTGAGTGATTTAATTTGTCACCCAAACTCCACAATTTGAAGTTGTGTGTTGTTGGTGAGTCAACCACAATCGTCAATCTGCAAAGCTATAGGATCGGACAGTCCTGACTAATTGTGGGATTGGAGCTAGCGAGTCATTTAATTCTCCTTTCTATCTCCACAATCTATCCCTGTCGTTGATCTAGCTTGCATATTCGATGGTCACAATCCTCCAACAGTCCTAAATCCCACGATCACTCATATGACCGACGTCTGTAATATGAGACAATCAACACAGACAATTTCTTGATCGGACGAATGCAGAGGCTTCTAACCCTGATCTTACGCTTTTCCTTTCAATCTTTGATCTCTGCATACTATTCTATCCTCCTCCTTAGCTTACTTTTCCTTCCGATCTTTGATATCTTCATATCGTTTACTCCTCCTCTTGAGCTTGCGCTTTTGATATCTGCATACTGTTTGACATTTTCTGCTAACTGATATGCTGTTGAAATCAATGACAATTTCATCTATGATAGATCACAATGATAATTTATCATAACAACAAATCATCACATCATAATGACATCGACTATTGACATCAATGACAATATGTCCAACAAATTTGGAGGTTGAAGGGCGCCCAAAGGAGCTGATTGTTGCTAATGTTCCAGAGAGACATATAGGTAGAATACAGAGGAGGAAACAAAGATATGGAATATAATTTAGAATAAATTCCCATATCGATGACTATAATATTAGGGATGTTATGCTATATCTGGGATTTGACGTCAACATACTACCAAAGAAAACTTTGGAAGCCATGGGTAATCCCAAGCTCGTTTATTCACCTATTTAGTTGTGCATGGCCATTCAATATTGTATCTATCCTATTGGGAGGCTACAAAATGTAGAAGTGGACTTAGATGGTGTTAAAACAATAGCAGACTTCGATGTCATAGAAATAATTGGAGAGAAGGATCAATATCTAGCTCTATTGGATATCGAATTTGCATATGAAAATTACGTTTTTATAGATCTCAAGAAGGAAATCATGAATTTTGAAGTGGATGGTATGAAAGTAAACCAACCTTTAGACCCTTACCAAGGTCCTTGATATACAAATCTAGTCGATGAGAACATGGAACATGATATCTTGGACCAACTACAGGGAAGTGGTCAGATTAAATTAACCCTACCACAGATGGATCAGTAAGTTGGCAGAGTATTCGGTTTGCAGGTGAGGATTTCGAGATTGCTTTTGAAAATTGGAAACAAGGAATATATGATAACTTCTCATGACATTATGCGATAATCAAATCTTCCAAGTGGGTTGGATAAAATATTAGAGAACACCCTGTTTATGATGACACTTCTGATTTAGGCTGCTTTCTAATTGATCTGGTGGATAAGGTTGCACCAGAGAAAAGACTTCCCATACTTGATATTTCCTTAAATTATTCTCCAAATAGGTGGTGGGCCACCCATAAAGGTACGTTTTCTTCCTGGGATGAAGTAAAGTGTTCCATTCAATATCATTTTATTTCCCCATCACAATTCACTCAGTCGAATAAGGATCATAAGCCAAAATTCCAGACCTCAATTTTGGAGGCATATGATGGGTCCTCTGATCCAAAGGAGCATGTTTCACATTGTATTTAGGTATGGGAAGCTATGGAATTGCCTTCTCCATTTTGGGTGCATTAGTTTATACATTATTTGGGGAAAATTCCAACCGATTGGCATGTGCATGAGGAGGATCGACGACAAACCGCTTGTTGGGAAGTACTTCAAAACCAGTTCTACCAAGACTTATCATTCTTGGGTAAGTCTCCTGAAATAACCTGAGCTTTGCAATAGATTAAGAAAATTCTATTTACGGATGAATTTAAACCTCTACATGTACCCATAGTCTATATTGAACATGAAGACCTACTTCATCATAGCCTTTTCCCAGACACTTCATGAATACCTTTGACTTGTAGTAAAATTGATGAAGACCCAAGAGACTGTTGATTAAGGTTGGTTGTCATTGATGTCAACCATTGAAGAAATCCCCGTAGCAAAAGGTTTGGGTAATGGACCCAATATTTTTTGATTTAAATATGACTCATTATTTTCTTTTCATGGTTGATAAGAAGTAAAATTGGATGAACTCCAAAGTGGTCACCTTATGGTGAAAGCCCTCACGGGAAGACGCTTTGCGGAGTGAGAGAACCCATGCTTAATGGTGGAATAATGAGATGAAGTACAGTGAATTTGTCACTAAAACTATCCTAGATGCATATTTCTTATCACTCCATTTCCGGTGGTATGTGGAACATCACATAACTCCTCACGGTTAGAGAGTTATGGCCATGTGAAGTTGGAGAACCCAGGTTTGGGTAATGGACCCATGTTTGTTTGATGGATAACGGTATGAGTTTTGATATATTTTCAGGTAATAATATTCTATATGGATAGTACATGTCATTCCATTTCTGGTGGTATGTGGAATGTCACATAACTCCTCACGGTTTGAGAGTTATGACCTTACGAAGTTGGAGGACCCTCATATGTTGGCTTGAAGCCCCAAAAGGTCAAAGTA
>SNQJ01S0013125.1:90967-145834 GCA_010110895.2 Picea sitchensis
ATGAGTTGGCACATACATGAGGTGTATAGTTGATGATGTTGGTACATATTGATGAGTCATAGTTTATGAGTACTTGACACATGATTGGTACATACTTGGTACATGGTTGGTTGCACTTGTTTATGGTACAGGTTGATTACAGAGTGTTTGGTACAGGTTGGTGCATGGTTGATGCACTTGTTTATGGTACAGATTGATTACAGGTTGAGGTATAGGTTGATGCATGGTTTAGGTTATTGGTACATGTTGTTTGGTACAAGTTGATTGGTACAAGTTTACAGTGATATATCTCACAGTGATAGTGTGACAGTGGTTCCATCATTCTACTTCTACTTCAATGCGGTTGGACGGGGAAAGGATAGGTGGTTGTAGCCACCTTCCGGTTGTAGCCGGAGAACATAGGGGGTTGTAGCCTCCTTCTGGTTGTAGCCAAAGATTTGGGGAGTTGGATATTACCTTAGGTTGTAGCCTGAGAAACTAGGGGGTTGGAGCCTCCTTCTAGTTGCAGCTGGAAAACAAAGGAAGTTGGTGCTTCCAATGAATGTAATTCTTCAAGACCTATAAGATAAATCATTCCGTGGTTTTATCCCGATTTGGGTTTCCACGTAAAACACTGGTGTACTGTGTATGTGTGTGATTGTTCATTTATTATTGCTCATTATTGGATAATAATTCTATATTGATATAACACTTGGATTATTTGGAGAAAAAGGATTATAATTACGCTATTACTGATTCACCCCCCCTCTTAGTAATCTAATAGAGACCACATAGGCCTAGATGATATTAAGCATTTGACATTTAGAGAATCATAAGGCACTAGATATGTTCACAAAAATAAGTTGGATGATGTTAATACTTCTTATTCTAAACCCCCGAAGTTGCGAAAAATAAACATAGGGAGTGAGGAACACCCTAAGCTAGATTCCATAGGGGATTATTAAGATGAACAAACAATGAAAGAGATACAAGCTCTGCTGCTATTGTTCCAGAGTCTGTACTTAAGGCTTAGAAGTACAGTGTCTAGGCATCCGAAAGTGAGTAAGGGGTAGAGAAGGAAGAAACGTCAACCTTCGGTAAGGGAAACTAGGGCTGATTTTTGAGTTAGGGTTGTCTAGCTTCCAACTATTCCTAGATGTTTATATCCCTTTTGATCGCTGCCCATGAACGTTCGAGCTCAACCTGGGTAGTGGTTGTTTTAAGAATAGTATAAAAAAGATTTAAGGTAATATGTGCTTGATCTGATAGTCCGGGTTTGATATTAGGTTGTCTTGTTATAGGGACAGTCATAGAAGAACATAAAGATAATAGGATTTTGGGGGAAATTTAGGTGTTGTCTCAATTTCGGTCGTATAAAAGAGAGTTTACAGTTCCAGGAGTGAAAATAGGGTGCAAACCAAAGGCCCTTTCCCGTAACTGAGTTGTATTTTAATAAATATGTATGAGGCAGGATAAAACATTAAGATGTCTATCATGTAAGGCTCCTATCAAGGGAGAGTCTCACTTATAAACAGAAGAAGAAAAATGTAAAGAAATAACCCGACGAAGCATAAAATATATATATAATTCTAAAGTGTTGACTGGTCTTATACCTGCTAATAGCTGGTACAGAGGAAAAACAGTGAACAATATAGAAAACCATAATTCATTCACTATAGTAGAGGTTGTACTAAATTATAGCGAAGCATCCATCAGATACAAATATGAAATGAAATGAAATATGAGATACAAGGAAACAAACTCATAACACAGTCGTGGCAGAATTCAGAATCTTCAGATTTGCTTTATATTAACTCTCAAGATAGAAAACCTCTATTACAATCGACACAAAAAGGTCCAGCCCTTTTTCTTTCTTTCTATGGTATATTTATACAGTTTTACATAAGATGGAATCTCAATCGTTACAAGATTTTCAGTTATGATAAGAAGGAGAGAAATCGTTCCATTTCTTCATCTCTGTCTTTATTTGGTACCAGAAGCTTGCCCTCTCGCATGCTCGGTACAAGTGACACATCTTTCCACTAGTCGAGATATCAACCTTGAAGGTTCCTCTTGACAATTGGCCTCAAAAGAGTAACAATCTCAAGCTAATTGTGGCAACCTTTCTTCCATCTGTCGGTCTATGATGTCAATGGCACATAATTGCACACTTGGTTTAATCATACATTTATCTATTTGCACTATGTCTGCCATAGTTACTTGTGAGATTTTGGCCGAATCTCTTTCTTCTTTTTCGTTTATATCAAGAGAGATTTTTGCTATATTCATTTGACTCAATGTCTCAGCATTGCCTTCGTTATCAATACCTAACAGATTACCATCTATAGAACCAAAAGCCTCTTCAAAGGATTTCATTACCTTATTGGCTTGCAGTTTACCTTCTAATATACTATGCTCCCATTCTTTCAATAAAATATTTCCTCTGGTCTTCTCCGAAATGGAAAACCTGGGAGTACTTCCTGATTCCCTATTGTTTGTAGCTATTACAACTTCCTGAAAAGCGACCCGAGCTACTCCAGCTTCCCTTTCTCTGATAGATAAATTTTCCAATACTTCATCAACGAGTAAGCAGTTGTCCCGAATTATCTCTACCTTGGCGAGTAAACTTCGCTGGGCTATAGAAACCCTGCTCTGAATTTCCATCGCCTGGGAATGGAACATCTCAATATCTATAAATTTACTTTCGACAATTTCCACTCTAGCCTGTAGCTGTTCAATCAAGTCTTTTTGGTGGCCCGCTTGTATCTGACCGTTCTGAACCACCAACTCTGCTTGTTCGAGCTTAGTTTTGAGCAGCTCTATCTCCTTTTTATCAGCCATCTTTGCTTGTTCTATTCCTGCGCTCACCTAGTCCTTGGAATCCTCCTCTGCTATGGCTAGTCTAGTTTCTAAGGTTTTGATGAGGTGATTTTTTTGCTTCAGCTGATTTTTCAAAACCTCGACTGAAAATTGGTTTACTGTGGCATATGCCCCTAAGGTCCCGACTATTTCTGTAGCAAACTCGTCTTTCCTCTTGTCTTTCCCATCGGTCAACACTTTATACTTCTTGGTTGTTGATCCCCCTTCCTGATAGAATTCTCTTTTTACCACAACCTTTCTCTTCTTATCGAAAAATAACTCATTCGGAGGGAGCTCTTCCATCCTTATAGGTCTCAATTCTTCATTTAAAATCCACCCTGCATCTATGTTTCCCTGAGTTGACTGCAAGGGAGTAATGGAGGCGATGGGATCTCCGATTTGATTAGATTTATTTCCTAGAGTAGTAACTGGAGTCTGCTTTTTCGGTGGCTTGAGAGTCTTTATCTCTGTTTTCAGAGTCCTAGTTTGCTCTTCCCCGTCCTGGTGTTTTTCTGGGCAAGGTGTCACATCTTTGGAGCCTTCAGATTCTTTTTGTTACACCTCTACTGTACTTGAATTCTCACCCCGCAATACTGCAGGAAGACAACTGAATCGATGTTCTTGGAATTTTAGAACATCGACTCTCTCTTCAGGTGCCAGGGCTTGTATCCGAGCCAAAATCTCGGCATATGATCTTGCACCTCGAAAAAAATCATCCAAGGGTGAATTCTCATGTTTGAACCTTTTGAGTCCGCAACTGGCCAAGTGATTACTTATGACCCTTTGCGGATCGTGCTTCTTGAATTCAATATGAACCAATTTTAGGTGTTCCAGGGCTACTGCCTCAGCTTTAGCATGCCCAAAATCTAACAAAGAATATAAATTTAAATGAAGAGGAAAAGGTGGCCATACCTTCTTTGAATATCCCTTAAGCTCCTTTCTTATGCCACCGATTACGATTTTCCTAGCAACCTCACGACAAGACAACTTGTCAGGTATGAATAATGGTAATGTATGCGGGGGAACAGAAGCCCCGACAACCCTAAGATATGAGAATTCTGCTTCTACATACCAATCAACTATATTGCTCAGATTCGTCGCTATACTGTCCGAGATCCTAGGTGGTGGGTGGCAAAAAATAGTGGCATGCAGCGGTACCATTACCCAGTTAAAGATTTCATACACAAAATTTGCAGCTTTGTTTTCCCATAGTTTTGAATGGTAGATGTGGATGGGCTCGGCCTCTGATGGAGTCCAACTCCATCTCATTAAGGGAAAGGGTGTTAGAAAACACACAGCGTCCATAATGTATGTGGACATAAAGAATGAAGCAATCTTTCTGCTCTCCCTCTACGCTCGATACTTTGTAACTCAACTGGTCAAGCTATCAGATAGCATTTTAGCCCAGTCGAAGGAACAACCTTCGGAAACTGAATGTATTAGAGGCACCCACTAAAGAAAAACATGTGTGGTGTCCTCTCTCCCATATAGTCTGTAGGTCATCATAGCTACATATTTGAACTGCGGTTCCAAGGAAGCTATTGAATATATACCATTACTGTCTGCCCTGAACTTCACAGGGTGTGAAACCGAATCTCTGATTAAACTGGACATAGTCTTGTCATATTTCACACATTCCTTCTATTTCAAGTTCTTCAAGAATTCAACATCATAGGTAGGGTCCGACACGGTAGGAAACTTGTACATAGCCTGCAGTTGTTCGGGTCTGAAAGTCCCAATAGTGACTTTCTGTTCATTGATGATGGTTCTGGTTGGTATGTCCACATGGTCTAATGCCCACCGGACCATATCATAGTAAGGGAGCAGTCGTGGTCTGGCCGCTACTTTATGCATTCCAAATTGGACGACGATCTTATATTTGGTGGTGAGTTCGTCTTTTTCATTGTCACTGGAATCATCAGAATAATCTACCAATTCAGACTGTAGAACATCAAAAACAAATGACCAGGTCCTAACAGAGTCAACACTTTGAGGTGAAGTATCGGTGATGTTGTCTGAACCTTGTCCCGAAACCTCAACGTTGGCTTTGGATGCTTTTCACGGGGCCATGGTGGGGGATCCTGCTTTAGCTCTTCTGCGATAAAAATATGTATAGATACAAAAATTAGTTCACTGAGAAAAGTTTTCTCTGCGTAATATATAAATGAATTTCCAATAACAAATAACAACTCTATATATTCAACTATTTAAAACTTGGTACTTTTCAGGAACAGAACGGTCAAATCATGCTTAAATATAAATTTAGCAATAAAAACCCAATCCTTACTTGTTGATTCACCTTGTTTCTAATTAATGCCATAAATTTTGGTAGTTCAAAATGTCAGTTGGCGTAAGGAAAAATTAAGACTGCCTCGTAGACTGTGCATGCATCAAATCACAAGAAATGTTGGCTTAGCTCAATTAATCAGGTTTTATCAATGTTGATTAATCTTTCGGTACTCGCTACATCGGGAGTTTTCGCTTTAACTTTTTGAACCTCTAAGACCCAAGATTGCGATGATTATTTTTTATTAAAAACATAATTATGATTAGGCACTTATTTAATTACGTGATTATTTATATCGCAACTTCACGACTCGAAGCTTCGAAGGTATAGCTTCCGGGAAGTTCGTATGCCGAGTTGCGAAATCGCAAGATCGCGATGATATGATTTAATTAAAATGGGGGATAAAACTGGATTAAGTGTTTAATGAATTAAGTTTCTATCTTTATCGCGACTTCACGATTCGGGGCTTTGACAATGTAGCTTTTAAAGAAAAATACGTCGAGTTGCGAATTCCTGACATAGCTTAACCGTGGCTAAGATTTTTACCTTTATCATTAACGCGGGTTACTAAAACAAGAATCTCGTGGTTTCAGCTATCGGGGTTATGACAGTAAGACTTTTGGAGTTAGTGAACACCGAGACGTGAAACCCCGATGATGCTTAACCGTAGTTTAGAAATTTTTTACTCTCGCTACTGACCTGGGTAAAACTTTAAAGTGATTTCACCGTTTCTCTCTTCGGGACTTGTGAACTATGTGATCTATAACATCCGACATACGAAATCCCGAGGTAAAAAGGGGAAAATCATCTGAACGAAAAGTAGAACTCACCTTGAGAGTATGATAACCGTCGCTGCTCGTGTGATGAGACTTCAGATGTTTTGGATCAAATGAAGGAAAATACGAAAACCATCTTTCAATTTTGAGCATTAAGATATGAAATTCAAAACGGGCTAAAAAACAAAGGTGGCTCCAACATAGGCTCCAACTAGGGATCCCATTTTCCTGTAAGACGGGAAGAACAGTAGACCACGTGCCGATATTGGGTAAATGGATTCAATGGCTTTAATCCAACGAAAAAGTTCCCGAGAACAGGATACTGAAGGGGAAAGGGACTTCATTTTTTACCTTTGAAAAGATTTTCAAAACTCAGATACTTTTTAAACTTAGTTGTAGTACCTTTCATGACTTTCTCCTTCCCATTACTGAATTCAGGTCTGCCTTAAGGCAATCAAAATAGTTCTAGGAGACCCAACAGATCTTGTGGCTATCAGCTTGCATCAAAAGAAGAAGATTATATGTTTTTAATAAGGAAGCCCTGTCTGAACATGGGATGAAGATCAGGTTTTAAAAAGCATTGGTTACCATAGTAGAGTGATATTAATGTATAACAACGTTACAAATATCTCAGATATTTCTTTATTGCCAGTGAGCCTGTTCAGTACCCCGGTGAAGTTATTTGGCCCCTTTTACTTAATTTCCTTTCACCACTTCCGAATATATTTGTGCATTTAAATGCTGAGACGAGGGCAATCGTTTCTGAATTTCCTTTCATTGTCTCTTGGACTAGATAGGGGCAATCATTTCTGAATTTCCTTTCACCACCTGTCTTATAACTTGATTTTTTAGAGAGCGAAGATGGGGGAAATCACTTTGTATTAGGGCTGATATCTGTGTAATATTTTTCATTATAGGTCTGTCAACTTACTTTGATTACTCGGTACCAACCTTCCCTTAACTTTCACAACACCTTCGTTCACAGGGAGAAAGGGAAAATTAACTTTTTTGGGGTATTCAATTTGAGCAAGCCTCAATCCTCCGAAACTGTTGAAAAACCTAGGAAAGTCAGGATCACTTTTAAGCGTTACTTTGTTTAGCAAGGGACCGAGGAGTTATGAAGACCCTCTTTCTTTCCACAATCTGCTTTGAAACTCTCGAGGTTGAAACATAATCTCTTCTCCCTACGTATGCAAAAAACAAAAAGATGATGACTTTTTAAAGGGTAAAACCCTAAAACAAAAAAGGGTGACAGATAGAGATTTATGGACTGAAAAACAAAGGTGAAAAAATCAAAACTGACTCTTGAAATTTTTTTCGGGGACGCTTTACTTTGACTGACTGCTTTAATTTGAGTGACTTGTTTATTTTGTCTTATTCTTTCGTAAATGATTAATCATGGAGACATTCTGTTATTTATTAGTTAAGACGATGTTGCTGTCTAAATGAGGTTTTCTCGGTTTTCTTTGATAGCCCTTCAGAACAAGTCTTTTAGGAAATCTCACCTTTACCTTATCGTTTCATTTTCTTTGCGAAATATCAAAAATCTTTGGTATCACCTGTTTAGGCCAATTTATTTCTGACACCCAACTTTCGGTTTACTTCTCTTGCTTGTTTTGTTTACAGCTGGAATCCTGTAAAAGGAAAATACGAAGGTTATCGAGGATATATAAAAGGTGTCAAAAATTCACGAAAGAAAATTAGAGTAACAAAGCGAAATGAAAAACATATATACATAAGTACAAATTTTCTAAATGAATATACAAATCTAAAACTAAATGAAATTTATTTTTATTTATTTATTATTATTATTATTAATTTTTTTTTATGGCAACTGTTTATGTCATATAATGCTTCAGATAACGCCCGTTGACAGGGGCGTTGAGGATTTCACCGTCTAGATTTTCCAGTAAGAAATAATTTTTTCCTTCGAGAGCCGAGACTCTAAATGGCCCATACCAGAGGTGATCAAATTTACCATGTTTTGCTGTTTCTTCCCTCCTTGCATCCCACCTTAATACTAAATAACCTGGGAGGAAATCTCTGTCTTTCACCCTACGGTCGAATAATGCCTTCATGTTGTCTTGATACTTCTGCAACCTTTCATCCATTTCGACCCTATGTTGTTGAACCTCGATTAGCTGATTTACCCTCCTGATGACGTGATTTGGTTCTTCTTTCTGATCTTTCCATAATTTCATCACGGGGAGTGCTAAATTTATAGGTAACACCACATCTGTCCCATATACCATTTGAAAAGGAGACATGCCGATGGACTTTTTAGTGCCTATGCGATTTTCCCACAAAGCGTACTTTAAATGTACATGCCTAGACTTTTTGTTTTCATCCAACACTTTCTTAATTATATTGATCAGGCTCTTGTTAGACGACTCGGCTAGTCCATTTCCTTTGGGGTAGTACGTTGTAGAATGGCCAAGGACGATATTATACTTTTGGTAGAAGCTGATCATAGCCATAGATTTGAAAGCCTGGGAATTATCCGTGACTATCTTTCGGGGGCAGCCAAATCTTGACAAGATATTGTCTTCTAAGAAATCTATTACCACCGAGTCAGTTTCCCTTTTAGTTGGAATAGCTTCCACCCATTTGGTAAAGTAGTCTGTGGCAATTAAGATCCACTTGTGTTGGGCGCTAGAATGTGGATTAATCTCTCCTATAAAATCTAGCCCCCATTGTTGAAAAGGGGCTTCAGTTTTGAATGGAACTAAAGATAGCGCCGAGAGTTTCTGTTTACCTACAAATAGCTAACAAGGGCTACAGGCTTGGACCTTGGCGTTAACGTCTGAAAAGAGTTTTGGCCAGTAATACCCAGCCCTCAGAATTTTGTAAGCTATGACCCTCCAAGCGTGATGTCCTCCACAAACTCCTTTGTGAAATTCGCTTATAACCCTTTCTGTTTCTGATTCGACTAAGAAGACTAACAAGAAACTGAGTGGGTCTTTCCAATATAGTTGATTTTCGACGATACAATACTTAACCACATGAAGCTTTAAAGTTCTGGATTTTGATGGTGATAATTCACTCGGGCATTTTAGAGTCAGTAGGTAAGATACTATGTTTCTGTACCATTCTGATGATACAAACTTCTCTTCGATCTTAATTGCACTTGTTGGTTCATCAAGCTCATTTACGTTCATATCTTCCTCATATCCCTATAGGAATTTTATATCCAGAGCTCTGAGGTTTGATTCAACCAAAAGTTTGGCCAGGCCTTGTCCTTTTATCAATTTAGTAGGTTTGATTTCCAGGTCAAATTCTTGGATCTTGGCAAGCCATCGTCCTCTTTTCCCATCACTGTCTGGTTGTACCAAAATATCTTTCACATAACTGGTCGGTACGTACACAGTGATCTTGGAGTGTAATACATATGTTCTAAATGCCTTCAGTGATTTTACCATGGCGTACACTTGTTTTTATATTATATCATATTTAAGTTCAGCGTCTCTGAGGCTCTTGCTGAAAAAGGCGATCGGCTGTTCAAAACCCTCTTCGTTCTTTTGGAGGAGCACTGCAGCAATCGTGTGTTCGGAGGCAAATGAAAAAATAAGAAAGTCTTTCAGATAATTGGGACTTGCCAATACAGGTGCCTCAACTATGAATTTATTAATGTGTGTGAATGACGCTTTGGCCTCTGTTGTCCACTTTACTTCGCTATTCTTTTTCAGCATATCTGTGATCAATTTTACAATTTCAGCGAAATTTGGGATAAATCTTCATAAAAAAATTATTTTTCCTAAGAAAAATTGAATTTCTTTTACATTTCTAGGAATGTTTATAGTGTCTATCGCTTCAACCCTCTTAGGATCAATCTTAATTCCATACTTAGATACAACATGACCCAATAATTTAACCTCTTGCATGGAAAAGTGTGATTTCTTGGGGTTTAAGGATAGACCAAACCTGCGACATTTTTCGAATGTTTGTTTAAGATGTACCAGATGCTCTTCGTCAGATTTGGAGAAAACCGTTAAATCATCGAGATATATGACTACGAACTTATCCCTCTCTCCGATGAAAGTGATGTCCATAGCACGTTGGAACATTGCTCCTGCATTCATCAAACCGAAAGGCATTTTATAATACATGAACGTACCCCAAGGGGTAGTAAAAGTTGTTTTTTCTTTATCTTGTTCATTCATGGCAATTTGATTATATCCATAGAAACTGTCAATCATAGAACTTCTATTCGCCCCAACTACCCTTTCTAGCACATGATCCATTTTAGGCAGCGAATAGGTGTCTTTAAGAGAGGACTTATTTAAATTTCTGAAATCCATGCACAGTCTAATTTCTCCACTCTTTTTTCTGACCGGGACCAGATTTTCCACCCAGTCAGAATATCTCAGAGGTACTATAATTTTCGCCTCCAAAAGTTTCTTCACTTCTCTATCGACCACAGGAAATAAAATGGGGTTGATCTGCCTAATCTTTTGTCTAAACGGTTTGACCCTAGGCTTTAAAGGTATCTTGTGATCGATCATGACAGTGTCGTAGGTTCTTAACGCATCGTAAGACCAGGTGAAAACATCTTTAAATTGTCTGAGTAGGTCCTTATATTTGTCCTTTATTTCAGGGGGGAGGAGTTTAGATATTTTAACCATCCTGGATTCTTCTTTGGTTCCTATGTCACAGTCCTCAACCTATTCTGGTTGGGGTTGTAAGGTGGATTTTACAGGTATGTCATTTTGATCAAACAATCTTTCCAGAGGGATCAGTCCCTTCAGAATCTGGTTATTTTTTAGGACCAACATACGATGATTTGCGATTTTGTCTTGGAAAGCTTGAGGATCCTCCCCTTCTTGCATGATCCATATCTGGTCATTCTGATTTTCTTGATCTGCGTGAGTTTCAGAAAATTCACCTACTACTTCAAGAAACTTCTTAATTTGTTCATCATCCTCAAAAACCTGCCAGTGTTGGATATTATCTGGTATAGATGGTCCGTGTCTTATCTCTATGTGATACTTCAATTTAAAGGTTGTAGGAGGAGTAAAAGTCGAAGCTGCTTTAGCTAATGCATCAGCATGTAAGTTTTCTACGCGTGGGATGAAGTGGACATTTACAGATGAGAAAGTTTTTTCAATCAGATCCCAGGCACAATTCCTGTATGATATTAATCTGGGATGCTTGGCTTGGTACTGTTGATTTATTTGTTTGACTATTAACTCTGCATCTTCGTATACCTCTAGACTATTTATTTTTAGCTTCCTGGAAACCTCTAATCCTAAGACCAAGGCTTTGTATTCACATATGTTGTTAGTATAATCTATATCCCATTGCAGTCTGTAAGAAAAAGGAACAACGAACTTTTCTTCAGGAGCCACAAAAAGCACTCTTGCACTAGCCCCTTCGCAAGACGAGGCACCGTCAAAAAACATTTTCCAGATACCGGTGCTACACATATCCTCGGTCATGTAACCTGACTCTTCACACTCTATATCATTTTCTTCTGTGCAACCATCTAAACCATCGTCAAAAGATAAGATACAATTTCCTAAATCATGATCTACAATGTAAATAGGGAAATTGTTCGGATTTTGAGGGTTGCTTACTGTATATGCTAACCTCGTCTCCCTGTACAACTGAGTAAATTTCCCACCAAACACAGGAATTGTGGCGAAAGTCATATCCAGTTGAAGAGAACCCCCCAGCTTGGTTCCCCATGACCTAGACAACAGTAAGCCATACTTGGAGGGAATATCGACAATAACCACATCCATCAAGATACTCTTAACTGGGACCTATGCCAGGGTGACTACTAAATACTTTATCATTCCCATACACTTAACTCTTCTCGAGTCAAAAGAGTAAAGATCTCCATAAGGTCTGGTGATCTGGAGACCAAATTTGTCCATAATAATTTTAGGCATCACGTTATGGGAGGCTCCGGAGTCTAGCATGCAATTATTTAGTAGTTGATCGTATACATTTAAGGTGATATAAAAGGGAGAAACAGTGTCTTTGGCACCTTCAAAATGTGGACCAAAAGTGATGTTGGGTTTATCATCTTCCAGGTTTAAAATGTCAAATTGGCTTTCTAGCTCTGAGACACCTATCACTTTGGAAATCTGCTTTCAATAAGCTGGGTTTTTCGCTAACTCTACAAGAGGAATTGGTATCTTAACCTTATTTATCTTGTTTTCAAAACTAAAAACTCCGCTCACCTTGTCTGTTTCTCTAGTTGGGACTTCCAAATCCTTCCTTTCCGACTTATTTGTCTGGACCGCTTTATTACTCATGATCTTGGTTGAAAGTGTAATTGCATTAGCTATTTTGGTTCCTTGTGTTTGGGTCTCAACTTTTCCCACTTCAGGTTCTTGTGTGTTTACTACTTTTTCTTTGCTGTTAGGTAACAGGGTTTCTTCCGGAGTAGGATCATAAGTTTGATCTCTTGGGAAAATTTTCTTAGGTTGAGTAGTTGAAATGGGCTTACTATTAGATCTCAAGTTATACTTAGGTTGGACCTCGGCCATTATCATTTCAGTTCCTTCTTGAGAGATACAAAGGTCAATATGATCTCTTTCTTCACCTTTAACCGACGATTGTTGAGTGTTTAGAGATTTTTTGTAATCTTCTCTAGTCAAATACGGTTGTGTGCAGTCATCACCGAAGTTCATGACATCATCATTTGAATCTCTGAAATCTTGGAGATCATTTGCTCCTATAAAATTTTCGTTCTTTAGTGGAGTTTGTATTTTTTGATCTTCATTTTTTATCTGTCTTTGCTGGTTTGGGGGGTTGGGATTCCTCTTGAAATCCCTTTTGGAGAAAGAATCAGCTTTGTCTTCTTCTAGCTCCATTCTGGATATTTTATTGGACAGTTCCTTAATTACCCTAGCCATATCGTCTACTTTGTCATCTGTGTATCTATTAGACCCTAACGGCCCTACTTGTTCTCTAAAGCATCTAGTTTCTCGATTTCCCATTTCTAATTTAGATTTTAACTTACCAGAAGCCATCATATTTGACTCAATTTCTACAACGTCATCTTGCATTCGGTTTAGAGTAGTTCCCTTCTTTCCCGTAAAAGAAGTGCAAAATCTGGTTCGAAAGCCCTCGCGAAAGTTACATTGGCTCCGGGTTGGGATGGTTTAACCTTGAATGGGATTTTGTTATACAACTTATTGAATCTTTGAATAAACTCCATAACTATTTCTGAATTCTTTTTTCTTAAATACCCAAACTTGGTTAAATAATATAGGTGGTCCTTTCTTTCGCCCCATTGTCTAAGGAAAGCATCTTCCAAGGCGTCATAGGATAAGATAGATCCTGCAGGTAGACTCCAAAACCAAGTTTGGACCTGACCTTCGAAGGTTTGGATGAGAAGCCTCGAATACACATCTTCATGTTCGAGGCCTAGGATGTCTGCGAATTGGTCAAAAAAAATTGTGTGTTCGGCTGCGGTCAGATCTCCTTCCCCAGTGAATTTTGGCAATTTTTTATATAATTTTTGGGAAGGTCGTGCAGAGGAGTGGGCAATACCAAGGGAGCGTACCTTGCTACCACTTTAGAAAACAACCTGGGAGGGGGGGCAGGCCCTTGGCCTCTAGCTCCTCCCCCAGGAGCACCTCCACCTCCTTCTCCGACAACCCCTCCACCTCCTCCTTCGGCGACTTCCATCGTTATTAGTGGAAAGTTGTAAAGGGGGTTTTGGAAGATTAAAAGTGAATCTTTACTTTCTTCGTGGGGTGAAAAATCTGAGGATGACTGGTAAGGGATGTGAGGGATTTGCTCTTCGGACTTGTAAGATATGTAGTCAGGGGAACCAACGGGTGTGGAAACTGGATGTCTGAAATATTATTTGAGACTGGGTGAGGTTGCGAAATTTAACTGAAGGGTCGACGATATATCGACATCAGATGAATTTTCTACAAGACTTTTTCCTTTGTGTACTACAGAGGTTATCGGACGGGTTTCACTTCTCACTTCAGAGCAGTTTGATGTTAGATATTTAGTGTCGAAAAGAGGGATGCGTGAAATTTAAGGTTCAGAAGAACTCTTGGTATTTAGTTGTGGGTATTTAGGCTGATAGACTACAGGGGTCAGTTTAAGAGAGCCTCTCACCTTTAAAATCTTCTTAGGATCGGTAACGGGTGTGGTCTGTTTACCATCCGGGTTTTGCCTGGTATTCCTTTTTCTGGATGTCAGCTTATTAATCATGGATTTACCAAGTGAACGATTGGAAAGCCTTTAAAAGGTGTGCACTCTTTGTTCACTATCAAAGGGTGGCACTTTCAATAAAAAAAATGTCGTTTTCCCAGGGAAAAAGATTTCGTAACTTCGGTCCCCGACAATGGCGCCAAAAAGATGTTGTTCCAGAGTCTGTACTTAAGGCTTAGAAGTACAGTGTCTAGGCATCCGAAAGTGAGTAAGGGGTAGAGAAGGAAGAAACATCAACCTTCGGTAAGGGAAACTAGGGCTGATTATTGAGTTAGGGTTGTCTAGCTTCCAACTGTTCCTGGATGTTTATATCCCTTTTGACCGCTGCCCATGAACGTTCGAGCTCAACTCGGGTAGTGGTTGTTTTAAGAATAGTATCAAAACGATTTAAGGCAATATGTGTTTGACATGATAGTCTGGGTTCGATATTAGGCTATCTTGTTACAGGGACAATCATAGAGGAACAAAAAGATAATAGGATTTTGGGGGAAATTTAGGTGTTGTCTCAATTTCGGTCGTATAAAAGAGAGTTTACAGTTCCAGGAGTGAAAATATGGTGCAAACCAAAGGCCCTTTCCCGTAACTGAGTTATATTTTAATAAAGATGTATGAGGTGGGAGAAAACATTAAGATGTCTATCGTGTAAGGCTCCTATCAAGGGATAATATCACTTATAAACAGAAGAAGAAAAATGTAAAGAAATAACATGATGAAGCATAATATATATATAGAATTCTAAAGTGTTGACTGGTCTTATACCTGCTGATAGCTGGTACAGAGGAAAAACAATGAACAATATAGAAAACCATAATTCATTCACTATAGTAGAGGTTGTACTAAATTATAGCGAAGCATCCATCAGATACAAATATGAAATGAAATGAAATATGAGATACAAGGAAACAAACTCATAACACAGTCGTGACGGAATTGAGAATCTTCGTATTTTATTTATATTAACTCTCAAGATAGAAAACCTCTATTACAATCGACAAAAAAAGGTCTAGCCCTTTTTCTTTCTTTCTATGGTATATTTATACAGTTTTACATACGATGGAATTTCAATCGTTACAAGATTTTCAGTTATGATAAGAAGGAGAGCAATCGTTCCATTTCTTCATCTCTGTCTTTATTTGGTACCAGAATCTTGCCCTCTCACATGGTCGGTACAAGTGACACATCTTTCCACTAGCCAAGATATCAACCTTGACGGTTGTGCTTGACAATTCGCCTCAAAAGAGTAACAATCTCGGGCTGATGAGGTGATTTTTTCGCTTCAGCTGATTCTTCAAAACCCCGACTAAAAATTGGTTTACTGTAGCATATGCCATTAAGGTCCCATCTATTTCTGTAGCAAACTCATCTTTCCTCTTGTCTTTCCCATCGGTCAACACTTTGTACTTCTTGGCTGTTGATCCTCCCTCCTGATAGAATTCTCTTTTTAGCACAACCTTTCTCTTCTTATTGAAAAAGAACTCATTCGAAGGGATCTCTTCCATCCTTATAGGTCTCAATTCTTCATTTAAAATCCACCCTGCATCTATGTTTCCCTGAGCTGACTACAAGGGAGTAATGGAGGCGATGGGATCTCCGATTTGCTTAGCTGTCTGTCCTGGAGTAGTAACTAGAGTCTTCTTTTTCGACTGCTCGGGAGTCTTTATCTCTGTTTTCAGACTCCTAGTTTTCTCTTCCCCGCCCTGGTGTTTTTTTGGGCTAGGTGTCGCATCTTTGGAGCCTTTGACTTATTTTTGTTTCACCTTTGTTGTACTTGGATTCTCACCCCGCAATACTGCGGGAGGACAACTACGTCGATGTTCTTGGAATTTTAGAACATCGACTCTCTCTTCAGGTGCCAGGGCTTGTATCCGAGCCAAAATCTCGGCATAATAACTTGTACCTTGGAAAAAATCATCCGAGGGAGAATTCTCGTGTTCAAACCTTTTGAGTCTGCAACTGGCCAAGTGATTACTTACGACCCTTTGTGGATCGTTCTTCTTGAATTCAATATGAACCAATTTTAGGTCTTCCAGGGCTACTGCCTCAGCTTTAGCATGCCCAAAATCTAACAAAGAATATGAATTTAAATGAACAGGAAAAGGTGGCCATACCTTCTTTGAATATCCCTTAAGCTCCTTTCTTATGCCACCGATTACAGTTTTCCTAGCAACCTCACGACAAGCCAGCTTGTTAGGCATGAATAATGGTAATGCATGCGGGGGAACATAAGCCCCGAAAACCCTGAGATATGAGAATTATGCTTCTACATACCAGTCAACTATATTTCTCAGATTCATCGCTATACTGTCCCAGATCCTGGGTGGCGGGTTGCCGAAAATAGTGACATGCAGCGGTACCATTACCCAGTTAAAGATTTCATACACAAAATATGCCTCTTTCTTTTCCCATAGTTTTGAATGGTAGACGTGGATGGGCTAAGCCTATGATGGAGTCCAAATCCATCTCATTAAGGTAAAGGGCGTTAGAAAACACACGACGTCCATAATGTATGCGGACATAAAGAATGAAGCAATCTTTTTTCTCTCCCTCTGTGCCCGATAGTTTGTAACTCGACCGGTCAAGCTATCAGATAGCATTTTAGCCCAATCGAAGGAAAAACCTTCGACAACTGAATGTATTGGAGGCACCCACTGAAGAAAAAAATGTGTGGTGTCCTCTCTCCCGTATAGTCTGCAGGTCATCATAGATACATATTTGAACTGCGGTTCCAAGGAAGCTATTGAATATATACCATTACTATATGCCCTGAAATTCGCAGGGTGTGAAACCCAATCTCTGATTAAACTGGACATAGTCTTGTCATATTTCACACATTCCTTCTGTTTCAAGTTCTCCAAGAATTCGACATCGTAGGTAAGGTCCGACACAATAGGCAACTTGTACATAGCCTGCAGTTGTTTGGGTCTGAAAGTCCCAATAGTGACTTTCTGTTCATTGATGATGGTTCTGGTTGGTATGTCCACATGGTCTAATGCCCACCGGACCATATCATAGTAAGGGAGTAGTCGTGGCCTGGACTCTACTTTATGCATTCCAGATTGGATGACGATCTTATATTTGGTGGTCAGGTCGTCTTTTTCATTGTCACTGGAATCATCAGAATAATCTACCAATTCGGACTATAGAACATCAGAAACAAACAACCAGGTCCTGACAGAGTCAACACTTCGAGGTGAAGTATCAGCGACGTTGTCTGAACCTTGTCCCGAAACCTCAACGTTGTCTTTGGAATCTTTTCGCGGGGCCATGGCGGGGGATCCTGCTTTAGCTCTTCTGCGATAAAAATATGTATACATACGGAAATTAGTTCCCTGAGAAAAGTTTGCTCTTCGTAATATAGAAATGAATTTACAATAACAAATAACAACTCTATATATTCAACTATTTAAAACTTGGTACTTTTCAGGAACATAACGGTCAAATCATGCTTAAATATAAATTTAGCAATAAAAACCCAATCCTTACTTGTTGATTCGCCTTGTTTCTAATTAATTCCATAAATTTTGGCAGTTCGAAATGTCAACTGGCGTAACGAAAAATTAAGATTGCCTCGTAGACTGTGCATGCATCAAATTACGAGAAATGTTGGCTTAGCTCAATTAATCAGGTTTTATCAACGTTGATTAATCTTTCGGTACTCGCTACATTGGGAGTTTTCGCTTTAACCTTTTGAAACTCTAAGACCCGAGGTTGCGATGATTATTTTGGTTAAAAACGTAATTATGATTAGGTGCTTAATTAATTATGTGATTATTTATATCACAACTTCGCGACTCGGAGCTTTGAAGGTATAGCTTTCGGGAAGTTCGTATGCCGATTTGCGAAATCGCGAGATCATGATGATATGATTTAATTAAAATGGGGGATAAAACCGTATTAAGTGTTTAATTAATTACGTTTCTATCTTTATTGCGACTTCGCGATTCGGGGCTTTGAGACTATAGATTTTAAAGAAAAATACGACGAGTTGTGAATTCCCGACAGAGCTTAACTGCGGCTAAGATTTTTACCTTTATCATTAATGCGGGTTACTAAAACAAGAATCTCATGGTTTTGGCTATCGGGGTTACGACAATAAGACTTTTGGAGTTAGTGAACGCCGAGATGCGAAACCCCGATGATGATTAACCGTAGTTTAGAAAAAATTTACTCTCGCTACTGACCTGGGTAAAACTTTAAAGTGATTTCGCCGTTTCGCTCTTTGAGACTTGTGAACTATGTGATCTATAACATTCGACATACGAAATCCCGAGGTAAAAAGGGGAAAATCATCTAAACGAAAACTAGAACTCACCTTGAGAGTATGATAACCATCGTCGCTCACGCGATGAGACTTCAGAGATTTTGGAACAAATGAAGGAAAATATGAAAACCATCTTTCGATTTCGAGCATTAAGCTATGAAATTAAAAATGGGCTAAAAAACAAAGGTGGCTCCAACAACTACAATAGAATGAGGATCTATTCCCTATAATATTTTCAGAACTAAAAGTTATTAAGGGATATTTAGGGGAGATGAAGATAGAGTTAAAACCTGACTCAAGACTAGTTAAACAAAGACCATACCATCTGAACCCTAGAGTCAAAGAGAAAGTGAAGAAGGAGGTTGATAGGATGTTAGCAAGTGGGATGGTTTTCCCTATTGATAAGGATGAATGAATCCATCTTATCATCATAAAAAGAAAGAAAGGTATGAAGGATATATGAGTATGTGTGGACTATAAAAGCTTGAATGCTACCTATGTGCATGACTCCTTGCCTACCCCCTTTAGTGATGAGGTACTAGATCAAGTAGCAGGAAAAAAAGTGTATTACTTTACAGATGGTTTTTTGCATGCCACCAGGTTAGAATTGCTGAAGAAGACAAGAAACAAATACCTTCACTATTGAGTGGGGATAATTTTCCTATAATGTTATATCTTTTGGGCTCAAGAATTCCCCAATAGTGTTCTCTCTAATAGTGATTGCAACATTCCATGATTTCATTCATAATTTTCTCAAGATATACCTGTATGACTGGAATATGTACAACTCACTGAAGGAGCACAATGGGATATCATGACTGATGTTGAACCACTGTAGAAAACTACATATCTCCCTAGTGAATCTGAGAAAATGTGTTTTTTGTGTACCCTTTGGGAATCTATTTGGACATATATTTTATAGGGAAAGAGTTCTAGTCTATCCTCTGAAAGTTGCAGTAATTCTCAAAATCCCTCCTCCTACAACTGTCAAACAATTATGAACTACTTTGGGATATAATATATAATATCATAGGTTTATTATGATTTATATAAGAATAAAATCACCTTTGGAAAAAATACTAAATAAGTTCAAAGAGTTTCATTGTACTTAGGACTGTGGTAAAGTGTTCAAGCTAGAAAAAGAAAATTTGAGTACTGCACCTATTTTAACTTATCCTAACTAGAAAATTGAGTTTCATGTGCACATTGATGCCTCTGTGATTGCGTTAGGCATTATTCTAGCACAACCAGAGGAAGGAAATATCCATCATCTTGTCTACTTTTCCAACATAAAGATTTCCTATGCTGAGCACAACTACACTATAACTGGTTTATGATTTACAAAAGTTTAGACATTATTTGTTAAGAGGTCATTTTAAGATTTTTACCGATCATTTTTTCTTTGAATTATTTGTTAAGAACCAAACACAAAAACCTCAGGAAAGGTACTCAACGCCTTGAAAAAGAGATAATTTCAGATAATAAGCCTCTTTGAGGGGGCAACCTCCTTTTACCCCACTTAAATGTTCAAGTACAAGATGATTCAAAATGAAAATGTCTCCTTGGTATACATAGGAGACTAGGAGGTATGAAATTACAACTAATGGCCTAAAAGCGGGAGACATAAAAACTAACATTACCACTAATATATTATGCCCCAATTAGGGGTAATGAGGCCAATATTAGGGGCTTAACATGCCCCTCCTTGAGACAAGTGTTGTGCATGGCAGCGAGTAACTTCTACCGGATGTACATCAGGGCTCATCTTCCCAAGTGGAATGTTAAGCCGATGGTTTCCCTCCATTTAATGAGATACTGAAATGGATCTATTCCTCGGTGGCAAATTCTTGTGTCGGTGATGGATTCAGACTCCAATATGATTTTCCTTCCTCATCAAGTTATATATAGTTTGGTGGGATCTTGTCACCTATAACCTTCTTTAAGCATGAAACATGGAAAACTGGGTTATTACTTTCGTGAAGATGCGGTGAGCTCAATTTATTATGCCATAATTTTCAATCTTTTGCAACACCTTATAAGGTCCATAGTACTTTGGTGCAATTTATTATCCTTCTTAGCTTGCCTTGAGGGACACTGTTTGTATGGTTGTAGTCTTAAAACACCCAATCCCTACTTCAAAAATTCTTTCACTACGATGTTGATCGCTTGTTGTTTCATGCGATTACATGCCATGGTCAGGGTTGTCCTTCAAGATTTGGATAATTTGTTGTTGATTCGTCTTGATCTCCAACTGCTTGAACCTTAGAT
Source organism: Picea sitchensis (assembly GCA_010110895.2). Lineage (NCBI taxonomy): Eukaryota > Viridiplantae > Streptophyta > Pinopsida > Pinales > Pinaceae > Picea > Picea sitchensis. The sequence continues at coordinate 111,579 of SNQJ01S0013125.1, forward strand.
TTTTATTTTTAGAAGAAGTGATGGAAGGAGGGTGGTATCCATAAAGTGCCATAAATGTCATTTTTGTTAGCGATTATGAAAGGAAGTGTTATACTCCACCGATTACCTTAGGAATTGCTCCCATTTGACCATTGTGTTTGTTTATCATGAATAAGCGACAAGGTAGCCTTCGGACATTGTTTCCACTATCTACGGTTTGTCCATTAGATTGAGGATGATAGGATGAGCTATGAGCCAATTGAGTACCCAAAGAAGAAAATAATTTTGTCCAAAATGTCCGGTGAAGATGGGATCTACGTACTTACAATAATCTTTGGGCTGCCATGTAGATTTTTGAACTATCTCCATGAATCACGGTGAAAACGGCTGTACTAGCTTTGAAGGGGATGAGAGTGCACAAAAGTGTGCATACTTGGCCCGATCCCCATCAACAATCACCATGACGACCTCTTTCCTTAGGACTTTGGTAACCACATTGATGAAATCCATGGAAACCTCCTCCAGCCTTGACTTTGGGATGGATAATGGTTGTAAAGACACGGGGTGTAATTGTTTCCACCTTATTTTGTTGGCAAACCACACATTCTTCCACAAACCTTTGAACATTAGTTTAAAGGCCATCCAAAAGATAAAAATCCTTCTTGACTCTATGGTAGGTTTTCAAAAATCAGGAGTGCCCTCCTACTAGAGGTGTCTGATTCAATAGTACCTTTTGTTTGATTTGAGGTTCTTACATAAATATAAGCGATCTTTGTACCATAATTGAATCATTTTTTTTTTTTTTACCATAGTGAATCATTTTTGCTTGTAAATGTATCTGATGCAACCTTTGAATGAGAGTCCACACTTTTTCATCGTTTTCCATTCATCCCTTGCTTCTATTATCAATAGGGTTGGATGATCAAGATGTAACACCAGAAAGGGGCCTCAACATCTTCATCCTTTTCAAGAGAGTGCATCTACCACAACATTTTGATTCCCCTTTTTATAGAAGATTTCAAAATCATAACCCAATATCTTAGTTTCCCATTTTTGTTGCTTTGGAGAAGAAGTCTTTGTTCAAAGTGTTAAGACTATCATGATTTGTTTACGACAGAGAAGTGCCTACCTATTAGGTAAGGGCGCCATTTCTTCAATGCATGTGAGTATTGCCATCATTTCCTTCTCATAAAACTAAGGTTTGTGTAAGTCCCTTCCCTTGATTGGTGGAGCTTTCAAAAGCTAGGGCCTTCCTTCTTGCATTAGGACAACCTCCAATTCCATTTCCCAATGCATCACATTCCACAATAAAGGTTTTTGTGAAGTCACGGAGTGGTCAAGACAAGAGATTTTACCCACATCACCTCTTCAAGTTGTTCCAAAGCTTTAGTTGCCTCACCGGAGTCCATGAAAATCCATCATGTGGTTGGAGTCTTGGATTAAGGTGCTTCTATTCTTCCATAGTTTGAATAGACTTAGCGGTAGTAACTTGTCAAACCCAAAATCCTCTAAGAATTTTTAATGTTTTGGGTATCGGCCAGTCCATCATGGCCTTAATCTTGTGCAAGGTCTACCTTGACACCTTCATGAGATATGACCCAAATAATCCTACCTCCTTTACTCCAAATATACATTTGGAATGTTGTTTTTGGCATATAGTTGTTTCTCCTTTAGTAGTTAGCAGCACCTTGCCAACATGTTGCACATGATCCTCCCAAGACTTTCTATAGATTGAGTATATCATCCAAAAATACTATTTAAATTTTTGAAGGAAGGGATTGAAAGTGATTCATCAACCCTTGGAATGTAGGAAGGTTCATTTGTAGGCCAAGAGGCATGACCAAAATTTCATAATGGCCTTCACGAGTTCATAATGTTGTTTTGGGATATCTTCTTCCTTCATTCTGATCGATGATACCGAATGAAGAGATCCAATTTTGTGAAATAGTTAGCTCCCATGTAGTTCATCTAATAACAATTCATCAATGTAGAGAATGGGAAACTATCTTTAATAATTGATCTTGTTGAGCTCTCTATAATCACGGACACATATGCCATGGGTTATCTTTCTTGAATACCATTACCACTGGTGGAGTAGAACTTTGGCTAGGTCTAATCAATTTACCGACCTCTAACATTTCTTCAACCATGTGCTCAATTTCACTCTTCTAGGCAGTAAGAATTATGTATGGCGATGTTAGGAGGAACACTCAGGGAATTAGGTGAATTTCATGATCATGATTTAGTGTGGTGGGAAGACCTTTAAGAATATCTTAAAATACTTTGAATGCTTATCAGGCGAATCCTTTGGAGATCTTGAGGGAATAGATGGCTTATATGTTTGAACATCTAGTGGTATAGATTGTGCAATAATGCCAGTGCCTCTTACTTCAATAATCTTGTCATCTTTAGTTAGAGCTTATCACCTTCTGCAGGAACCCTATGATACCTCTTAACTCAATTTATTTTCCTTCAATGAAAATTTCATTAGAAAGTTCTTGAAAATTAAATGCCAATGTTCTAATGATTGTAACCATTGGATTCCCTAATACAACATTTGCACCACCCATGGGTATAGCAATCGTGGAGATATTCATTACATATTCCCCCATAGTAAGATTGATCTTATTGCATTTCTGAGAAATTGATAGTTCTTCTTCCATCTGCGATCGTCACTTGAAACTCACGGCACTAGATATAGAAAGCGATTGAGATCTTTGGCTAATTTATGATGAATGAAATTATTAATGGCCATAATCAGCCGAATTAGACTAATTACCTTTTTCTTTTTGATGTATCCTTGCGATCTTGAGGGTTTGAGGAGTGCTAATTCCGGTCAATGCATTACGATATCATTGAAGTCAACTCTTGAGGAAAAATTGCTTCATTTCATCTTGAGATGGTTCTTGTTCTTGTTCTTCTTCCTCTTCACAGTATATGTGATAATTTCTTCTCACCACACTTATGTCCCTTATTAACTTCTTTACATCTGAATTAAGCATAAACCTTTTTCTTTTATTTCCTCAATTGTTGAGGTGTCAACCTTGTAGGTTGAGGAACTGTTTTTGGAGAAGGAGCATTGTTCTCTCTATAGATGTTAGGATGAGTCCTTCAAGTAGCCATAGCCATATTTTTACTTTCATCATTTCTTGCCACAAATGCATTCTTAAATTGATTTGGGTTCCCAAGAGTCGAACCTCATGTTTAATGTTATCTTTTAAAGTTCTATGAATACATCAATCAAGTGCTCATCTAGAGATATGGTTACCTTTATATTCAATCTTTGGAAGTTCTCAATGCAGCAGTGGCGAACCCTTTTGCTTGAGATTTATCAATTGGCTAAAGAGGTATTGCTCCTTGTATCCCTCATAGTGTGCTATGTTTCTTAAAAGTGAAAATTGTCCAAGTGGCTTGAAGTGATTTGCGAGAACAAAGCCATCGATACCAAACAAATTGATTGGGTTCTAAATATAAAGCAATTCGTACCTTTTATTGTATGTGGCACATTATGGAGATCAGAATTGCTCCATCACGAGTATCCATGTGATTGGGTCCTTGCCATCAAACTTCCTCATATCAATCTTAGGAATGTGAGTTGGTCTTCAAACCAAAGTTAAGGTTTCTCCATTCTTGATTCCATCTTCCTTGTGTCCTCATCATGAATTTCATGGGATTCATTTTCACTTTTTGGGTGTCTTCTGTTCACAGAAATTTTTTCAATACTTCCATGATCTCCCCTTTTAAGCCATCCATCTTAGTATCAACTTATTTCTGTTGAATCCATCAACTTAGCTTCATTGAATGCATATTATTTTTGTAGTTCATTTATGTCCCTAGCATTTCTTCACCTTCATCAAAAGAGTCCAATTAGAGTTTTCACGGACTTATTTGGTGTAGAAGGTCCTTTTGGTGGCATGTTATTGTAGAGTATCACTTTTGAATCTTGATTTTTGGGTGGTTACGCTGAACTAGTATTTATTCTGTTCTATCTCCCAAGTTTTGGCCCTTATGGGTATGAGAATTTATCTTATGTATTTCTCTAAAATTTCTTCCTGCAATGCCACGAGGGTCTGATCATAATTGGATGTGTCAAGTGGAAGGTATGGTAACTTCCTCACAACTTGCCACTTTTTGTCCTTTCAGGGAGATCTAACTTGTATAGCATTCCCGTACAAAATAATTGATATCAAATTCACGGAAACTGGCACCCGGACTACTCTGGTGTCCCGCGATCAATGAAACCTTTCCCACTCCAATTTGGATACTCTAGCAAGTATGATTGTTTTACAGGAACACCTTCTTGAGACTGAGTCAATGGGGACTAGAGGTAGGATACCCTATCTTACAAAGAGATTAATCTACAAATTAAGATGACCCAAAAGATTAAATGTTACCAAAGATACCTTACTAATTTATGTAAATGGCCTCTAGAGTTCATGATGCGAAACGTTACATAAAAGTTTTATAGTGAAAATTCCACAATGACTCATTTTGAGTTCGAGAACCCTATCTTATGCAAGTTTTATCTCTGAAAGTATAAGACCTCGGTGAATTTTAATAGCGTATCTTTCTCACGTCTACTAAATATCCACGCAAAATTAGTTCCTTACGAAACATTAGAAAAAGCGTTATAGTGAAAATTCGGTGTCGGATGTGAAACTTGAGACCAGAGCTCGATACCATATGTTAGAACCAAACATCAATATAGCATAGAAAAACCTGAGGAAAGTACTCAGCATGTGAAAGAGATAATTTAGGATAATAATCCTCTTTGAGGGCAACCTCCTTTACCCACTTAAATGTTCAAGTACAAGATGATTCAAAATGAAAATGTCTCCTTGAATTATATAAGAGACTAGGAGGTATAATTACGGCTAATGGCTAAAGTAGGCATAAATAAAATAACATTATAGGAGACTAGGAGGTATAATTACAACTAATGGCCTAAAGCCGACATAAATAAAATAACATTACTAATATAATATGCCCCAATTAAGGGGTAATGAGCATAATTACAACTAATGGCCTAAATCCGACATAAATAAAATAACATTACTAATATAATATGCCCCAATTAAGGGGTAATGAGCCAATATTAGGGCTTAACAATATCTGGTTAACAAACCTATGTTAGAAGGTCGAATTTGCAAATGGTTTTTTTTATTTCAGGAGTTTTCTTTTGAAGTCACTTTCAAGTCTGGTCAACTAAATGTGGGGTTAGATTATTTTTCTAGACTAGAGTCAGAAGAAAGTGGCAGAGTTGTATATGATCAACTCCCTGATGTAGATCTTTTCTTTATTGACGCTATTGCTGATTATTGATCAGACATTGCATTATTTTAACCACTGGTACTATGTCAGAGGGATATTCCATAACTTAGAAAAAGAACCTAATGGTTAGTGCGACATACTATCAACTAATTGTAGGACACTTGTACAAATTAGGATTGGATAACATCTTGAGGTGTTGTGTACTAGAGCACGAAAGACCTGATATTATATGGGAATGTCATAGTGGATTTGCGAGAGGACATGTTGGAGGAAAGGAAACTACCCGAAAGATATTACAAGTAGGATTATGGTGGCCTTTGGTGTTTAAATATGATAAGGACTATGTTGGGGCCTGCGATATATGTCATAGAGTGGCGAAGCCATCTTGTTGTGATGAGTTTCATTTACACCCTCTTCGAGCATTGCAAGCCTTTGAAAAATGGGATGTCGATTTAATCAGTTTGATAAATCCCCTTGCTAGGCATTCAAAGGAACGATACTCAATTACCGCAACTGACTACCTGACTAAATGGGATGAAGTGTGAATTGTTCGAGATTTCTCTACAACCACAAAAACACTCTTTAATTTTTAGAATATCATTACCTGGTGTAGTTGTCCTCAGAGCTTGATGGGTGATTAATGAGCCCATTTTATCAATGAGATTATCACAACCCTTACAAGAGAAGTTTTGATTCAACATGATAAGAGTAGTCCCTACATGCCAATACTCACTAATTTGTTTTCAATTGCACCATATTGTAGCACACATATGTCTGGAATTCATATGGGCCCAACACTAAATTGCAGAACCTCAACCCCACACATAAGTTGCTCATGAAATATATGCCTAAAAGTTTCTTAGAGAAAAGAAGGACAAGGGAAAGCTTCAAGGAAAACCAAAAGAAGGACAAGGGAAAGCTTCAAGGAAAACCAAAATGAGGGAAGAAACAACTAATAGTAGGATGCATAGAGAAAAATGAAGGCCACTTCAATATCCACTCTTTTTGGTAAGTACTTTGAAGTCAAAATCATGAAACAAGATGACATTGTAATTATAATGCAAGAGCCAAAACTTGTCCTCATTTTGCATTGCCAAATTTATATGAATGAATTTGAAACTCATTGAGGTAGAGATCTCTCGACCTTATGCACCGTGCAAAACAAAAAAACGAGGAATAAACCAAAAAATGTCCTCATTTTTCATTGCCAACTTTTTATGAATGCATTTGAAACTCATCGAGGTAGAGAGCTCTCGACCTTAGGCACCATGAAAAACACATAAACGAGGAATAAACCAATCTCAATGTCTAAAGAGAAAACACCACTATAAAAACCCAACCCATACCTCCAAGTTCCATTCAATTACAACCAATAACTGACAACAATTACAATGAATAATAAACTCTACAAACTCCAATATGAAAATAGATCAACAATGAATACATGCACAAAACTCTTCCCACCATGGCCATGCAGATTTAGACAACATTTTCAAAGAGATCAAGCTCAAGAAAAAAACTGAAGAGAAACTACGAATACATCTTTGTCTGCATGGGGAGAATTAAGCACTCCCCGTTGATTTTGTGAATAAAGAAAAAAAAATGCATTTGTAATGTCCCCCAACTTAATTAAGGAACATTACTACGTGGAATACACATAAATTCAAAAATTTTGCTAACTAATTTCCTGTAGCTTACCAACTACAAATTATGCTTAGATATAACCATTTTTAGATGCCCATAACTATATGGAGCTACAACATGCTGAAATGAACATGAATGAAACTAATAAATCATCTACAACAACTTATAACCCATTCCCATTCATAGAGTAAAATGCACAACAACTAACTCATAATTTAACTCAGAAAACAAGTAAACACTTATCTTTTAAAACAGTTGTGAAACCAACTGCTTGGGAAGGACGTTTCACCCAACCATAGACTTGTTGTTCCAAATATCAAAAACAAGTCACCCACAAGCTAGGGATAGGAATCCATAAAAGAAGGGTGTCTCTCACAGTCTACTCACATCTCAATATCCCACAACCCACTGGTATTCTCCTACAACTATCTAGATTTTTCTCTAGTTTTCTTCCTCTTGACCTGCCCAACCCAACGGGTATACACCTTCATTGCTCTCAGTCCATCATGCATTCCATTCATTTATCAGGGTCTCTTTGGAATAAACTAAGAATATCACTTCTGAGAACTCAAGGGAACTCACTACCAGTAAAAAAAACAACAACCACTTGCTGTTATAGTGCAACTCACCTAAGAGTTCACTCCTCAGGCCTTACTTTTATAGCAATATTTTCCTCACCCCATGCAATATTGCATAGAGGGCCTTTTTCAATTTCCCTATGCATACTTGAAGTCCCTTTTTTTGCAAATCCCAGAGCTAAAGACAATATTTTTCCACATATACGCACCCTTCCTACTATACAACAAGTGTATACGCAGGTTGGACCACTACAACCTACGTACATAGGGAAATGTGACCAAAATTGAAAAAATGGTGTTGGGTTTCCATGTCACATCACAAGATCGATGATCCTTGTCCTTCCATATACTGGAAACATTTCGAATCAACCCTTTAGTTCCACTTGAAGGCTATAAATGGGCCAAATCCGAGCTATGGAAAAGAAGAGAAAGAATTCAACTTTGAGAACATAGTTACTCTGGAGAAATTATTCACCTCACATTGAGTTTGCATCCCCTTATCCTTTAATTCTGAACACATTGTTCATCCCCCAAGATATTCTCTTACTGATTGAGAACTTCATTGTCTATCTTATACGAGCTTGCCTTTGGTGGAGGATTGAAGTGGTGGAGGTCCAACTGGAAGGAATTTAGTTTCTCGGTTCCGAACTGCGACGACACGGAAGTCTGTAACTCATTCACTTCTACTGATTATATCTTAATAGAAATACTCTTTTCTCGTCCAATTAATATATCGCAAATATTTGAATTATTATTCCATGGGTGTATTTGTTATGAATGTTGATGGATTATGATATTGAATGTGCTAACATCATATATTATCACCATATTCTTGCATTGCTTGGCTGTTGAGGACTAGTTGCATGTATATTTCTTTGAGTCAAACGCTCAATGGTGGAATTCATCGAATGTCTGGATGAGGTAGGCTTCTTAGAATATTTTCTTATATAACATACTTGATATTAGAGTTGATTTCTATAGTCAGTTCCATCTGTTGTGGTTTACCCCTAGCCACAGAGAGATTTTCCTTGTAATAGAATTGACGACCATACTGGGGATTGACTCTTCTTTTTTAGGGTTTGGAGTGTTTTTCTCCTTATATTTCTCTTGCTCATATCGAGTTTCTTGTCGTATGATTGCTTGACAACCTATGTTCACCCTGTTGAGTCCCTATTTTGACATAGATAATCCCCTATATTACCCTGTATCTAAGCCCTTTTTGCCTATGTTATAAGCATATACTGGACTATTCCCTCCCAAAACACATACCTAATAGATGTGTTCATGTTCACAGGAGGTAATTGATGATTTAAAGCATGTTTGTTTAACTTTATTAAATTAATTCGATTAAAGTTTTTTATTTTGTATAGTCCTAATGGTTTGATTTATCAGCAGTCTATCTGACATTGCCAAAAACCATGCAATCCGGTACCAAATCCATTCTGGTACCCAAGGCATTTTTGATCCGGTACCAAATCCATTCCGCTACCAGACTCACGATTGTGTGCAATCCAGTACTAGAACCTCTATTTCCAGAATGCGCCCGTAGGAACAGAATGATGGTGAAGATTTCGAGAAGACAATTGAATAGAAGCACCCAAATCATTTTTAAAGTTGCAAGAGACTCCATCGCTCATGCACTTCATGTCATGAGGATGGAGTCAATTCCTAAAAATTCGATGTAAATCTTAATTGTAAAATTTCTCAAATTGTTTAATGCTTATCCATAGATATTGATAGTATCAACTTACCTTATATAAGGAATTCTATATAGATTATAGTTAGCGAATAATAGGGAATGTAACAAAGTATGCTATCAGAACTAGATGATACCTATCGTTTTCATGGATGAAGTAAAAGACTGTTGATCCAATTTACCAGTTGAGTTAATGCAAAAGATCTATGATGTCAATTCTTGAATGTGAGTGAAAATATTTAGTCTGTTACTTTCTTAAGAGGTTCCTTGTTGGTTCAGCAAGGGCCCACTGCCCCAACCAAGGTAAACCTCCTTGTATACATTCTGTGTGTTTGTGTGTATATTTTACAGCAGTGTGTGTGTGTGATTGATCTTTAATTTATTTTTCAGAGTTCAGGATTGAGTTAATCATTTTGGATTGGTGTGAATAAGAAAGTGCTAGATTGAATAGATACTTCATTCTCAGATGTTGAAGATGGCCATTTAATTATTTGAAGCATGGAATGATATCTTGAGTTTATGATTGCAGTAGATTTAGTATATCAAGGAATCATAAGACATTATATCTCATATTCATGCTCTTCAATAAAGTCTCTCAGTTATACTGGATATTCCTTGTGCTGGTTTGATTGAATTACATGAAGTTGGAGTTGGTTTTGATTTCAAGAGTGATTGGAATTTATTTCTAGTTACTGTTTTGATTGCTATAAGAGACAATCTTCTTAAGTTCATCCCTTTAATTCATGAGCTTGAAATGAACAACCTTGTTTCTTTAGGGAAACATCTCTTTGATTGGTTGTTTGTTTAAGTTTCATTATCAGTTTTCTCTTCTAAGTTCAAAGATATTTGAAGTATTTAAAAATCTTAGAAACAAAGTTTTTATGTTATTAATTATTTCCTATATGAAACAGACTTAGGTAGGTTACCTGTTCTCAGCACATATAGTGTAACACCTCTTTTGATTACGAATCCCAGATTGACATTTAAATGAGTGTAAGATATATATTGAACATATTTATACACCAACATTTTAGCGCCATTGCTGGGGAGTTGTAAATAGTAATAGGTAGCATTTTGAGTTTTTGGATTGGATTTGAGGATGATCTCAGGGCGGAGAGAAGACAGTAAGATGAAAGGTAAGAACCTGCGCATCCACTTTGGTGAGGTTGCTCCAAATTCAGGTTGTCCTCCTACCTTTAATTAGGAATCTATGTTTTTCATTCATTTCATTTAAATCTCTTTTATGAGTAGATATAGGGATAATACAGGTATATTTATTGCTCCTAAAATCTCAGAAAATCTAGAAAAGAAAACAACAAAAAGAACCCCCCCTTATACTAATTCATCAAAAATTCATGCAGGAAAAATTCTCGGAGGAGAGAGCTCAAAGGTGGCAATTGCAACAACAACAAAGAACACTAAATCTGAATCCACTGTTCAGATTGAAGACATAAGACAACAAGAAAGAGAGGAAGCACTGGCGACCCCATCCAAAGGAGAAACTAGAAAAGAAGCAGAGGTAGTAATAGAAGAGGCTGCATCTGTTGTTGGAAGGCCACAAAAAGCCTTGGAACAACTAGAGATACCAAGTAACCCAGTTGTGGAACCATCACTCAGTGGAGAAAATTCACCACCTCCCTACAGGTTTCTTGGAGACATGGCAGAAGAAGAGGGAAACATAGCTAATGAAACAAAGACATTTGGATTCCCCATACTGGATATTGCTAAAGACGTTTCTATGAAGAAAATTCCATTATCTTCACTTCCTCATTTCGGAGGTATGTCGACAGAAGACCCTGACTCATTTTTATTTGAATTTGACATATTGTGTAGGAGCTATAACTACATAGATAATGCTAAAAAATTAAAACTTTTCCCAGCTACACTAAAAGATTCGACACTAAGGTGGTTCATGATCTTAGGGGAACACACCATTTTGTCTTGGGATGGTATGAAGGAGACCTTCGTCTAGAAATACCAAGATTACTGTAGACCTAGGGATGCTAGGAATGATATATTCAAAATGTAGCAATTTGAAGAAGAAAGCTTAGAAGACTACCTAGAAAGGTTTTTATACAATTACCAAAAGACTAAGAAGTTTTCCTTAGATACAACTACAGTTAGGACTGTCTTTCTAAAGGGTGTGAGGGATGAGTGCATTGAAGTGTTAAACCTCATGAGTTCTGGGGATGTATACCAAAATCCATTTGCAGACATAGTAGAGTATTGTAAAAGATACTCTCGTAGTCAAGCTAAAACAGGGAAAAGTATAAGGGACCCTACCAACATAATTGTTAAACCCACATCCGAAGGTGTCACTAGGATTGAACTGGGAAATCTATTAGAAAAATTTAAAACATATATCCTAAACACCATCATTTCCCAACTAGATACCATGAAAATTAAAAGAAAACAAGAGGAAGAAAATGTTGTGTTAGCAATTTTCTGTCACCAGTGTAGGAGGAAACACCCTGAAAAGGAATGCCCCCTTAATGTTATTGAAATATGTGGTCTCTGTACAAAGGACCATCCTACTAACAAATTCCCTTCTCTACTCGAACTTAAGGCCATGTTGAAGGGAGGAGGAGAACCTGAGACATCCTACCCCCCTAGGAGACCATGGAGACAACAAAACCCCAACATGTTTGTAGACCCAATTACACAATACCCCCAACAGTAGTGGGTACCCCCAATGTCTTATCCTTAGTGGTCGACACAAACCCAACCTTGGAAACAAGGATGGGGAGGACCTGTATATGGGAATGCTCCCTTCCAACCAACAAATTTTCCCACCTATCCACAATATCCTTCTAATATTTCACAACTTCTCCCAGGATTTAAATCCCTTGCTCTTCTTCTGTCCCCACAATTACAACAACAACTCGCACTACCCATGAATCCAAATATGCAGCAACCGATGCAAGCTGCACCCATCCAAAACCCTCCTCGGCCTACCCCTATTCCTGCACAACCTATCCCTAACCCAAATAATAGGCCGACACAACCTATACACAACATTGAAGTACAAACCTTCCCTACATATGTAATAATGCCAGCTCCATTTAATGGAATTGAATTAAGATCAGGAAGGGTTGTAAACAAAGAAAATCCCACTATGGTCATCCAAGAAGAACAAGTACATAATCACACAAATCAACAAGAACAAATAGATGTCCAAACAGTTCAAAGAGAAGAACATATGACTAATCCATTTAATGAAGAAAGAAACACTCCAGTACAACAAGAAATTCCTTCTCCCAACTCCCTTGTAGCATAAAAACCTCATAAAATGAATCCTCCTTACCCAGAAAGGTTGCTCATAAAGACAACTGAGGAACCTATAGAACATAATCTAGAGACTGAACTCCGGAACATATGTGTAAATATCCCACTACTACAGGCCATTAAAGACATACCTATCTATGATAAAATTGTAAGGGATCTTTGCATTAAAAATCTAGGGAGAAAGAGGAAGGAACCTCTTGTCATACGGGTGGTAGGATAGTTATCCGAATTTATAACAGAAATGTCATCTAAGTATAGTGATCCAGTGAACCCAGTGGTAACCATAGAAATCAATGGTGTTGCCTTACCTAAAAAATTGATTGATCTACGGGCAGAAATAAATGTGATGTCAGTAAACACTATGAAAACACTTCAACTAGATCACCTAAGACCAACAAAAACTCTGCTGGAACTTGTAGACAAATCCATCATCACCCCAGAAGGGAGTTTAGATGATATAATAGTTACATTGGCCTCTTGGGTATACCCTGTGGATTTCTTGGTAATTTATCCAAAATCCCCCAAACCAGGACATCCAATAGTACTTGGCCAACCTTGGTTGGCCACTGTTGATGCATTCATTAGCTGTCGATCTGGAGAAATGACAATCTCCAATGGCACTCAAAGTAAAAAACTCATCCTTTTCCCCCCTGCCCAACCAACCATTGAAGTTCCTCTCTGGTTGGAGAATCCCTATGGGGAGGAGGAATGCACTCAACCCTTGCTGACACTTGAACAAGTGAAAGGAGTACAAGAGAAAATTGAAGAACAAATCTTAAGTCTATTCTTGGCTAACTCGACATGCATCGATTATCCTTAATCTTTCCCTAACTACACACACATCTTTAGCCTCGAATTTCAAGAAATTTGGCATCTTCCCATTGCTACAGAAACCATTATTTCACAAATAGAGGAAGGGAAAGAATCAACTGTTCAAGCTGTTGAAATCAGTCCTGGAAAGTCCTTATATATCAATGCTAGCCTAGAAGCAGATCAACAACAAAAGTTGATACAAATGATTCAAGGGCAATATGATGCTTTTGCATGGGATTACTTTGACATGAAAGGGATCCACCCAGACACCTGTATGCATCATATTTACACTAATGATAAGATCAGACCTGTCAGGAATCCCTAAAGAAGAATGAACCCAACCTTGAAAGATATAGTAAAAGAAGAACTCCAAAAACTCCTACAAGCCAATTTCATTTACCCTATATCAGATAGCAAGTGGGTCTCCCCATTAGTTATCTTACCAAAGAAAAATGAGAAATGGAGGATTTGTGTGGACTTTCGAGAATTAAACAAATCCACCTATAGGGACTACTTCCCTTTTCCTTTCATAGATCAGGTCTTAGACACTTTATCTGGGAAGAGGTATTTTTCTTTCCTAGATGGGTTTAGTGGTTACAACCAAATACAAATTTCACCAGAAGATCAGGATAAGACCAAATTCACCTGTCCTTGGGGAACCTATGCCTATAGGGTTCTCCCCTTTGGGTTATGTAATGCCCCTACTACCTTTCAAAGGGTTGTATTGGCTATTTTCTCTGATTTAACCAACGATTGTGTGGAAGTCTACATGGATGATTTCACGGTATATGGGGATGATTTCCAATAGGCATTGGATAATTTGGAGAAGGTACTGGTTAGGTGTAAAGAGACCAACCTCTTACTCAGTCACAAAAAATCGAGAGTGCTGCTCACAGAAGGAATTGTTATAGGTCACCACATCTCCGGTACAGGAATAAGAGTGGACCCTACCAAGATCGACATTATTTCCCAAATCAATATCCATAGTTCACAAAAGGAAAAATTTTCTTAGGGTATGCTGGCTACTATAGGAGGTTTATTCAAAATTTTACAAACCTAGCTGCCCCCGTTTTCAAACTGCTAACAAAAGATACTGAATTCTGTTGGGATGAGAAATGCAAAATCTCCTTTGAAATCCTAAAAACAAAACTTTCAAGTGCCCCTACTTTGAGAGGTCCAAACTGGTCTCTTCCTTTCCATATTTGCACAGATGCCTCAAATACCGCTTTGGGAGCTGTATTAGGACAAAGGGAAGGGAAGATTCCTTATGCTATATACTTTGTTAGCAAGAACCTCTCACATGCTGAAGAAAACTATACTGTCACAGAAAAATAATTTTTATCAATAGTACATGCCATCAACAAGTTTAGACACTATATCACATGATACAAAGTTTTTGTGCACACTAACCACTCAACTATTAGATTTCTAATGAAAAAACATGTTACAAATGCTCAAGTGACTAGATGGCTATTGTTACTACAAGAATTCAATATCAGTATCATAGATAGGACTGGGAGAGACAACTTGGTTGCTGATTTCTTGTCTAGACTTATTCATATAGGTGACAGTACTCCAGTAGATGATGATTTTCCGGATGAGAATCTATTTTCCATTTCTACTTACACCCCTTGGTATGCAGACGTAGCCAACTATCTAGTAACCAGGAAGCTGCCTCAAAGTATGACATCCAGAGAAAAACAAATAATTATTCATCTAAGTGCCAACTATATGTGGCATGAGGATACCCTATACCAAACTGGACCTGATTTGGTAATCAGAAGATGTGTTCGGGAAGACGAACTGCAGGATATCTTCAGAGCCTGCCATGATGGTCCATGCGGAGGATATTTTGCTGACAAAAGGACAACTTACAAGATTCTACAGTCTGGATATTATTGGCCAACCATATTCAAGGATGTAAAGAAAGACATGGCCAGCTGCGATGATTGCCAAAGAATGGGAAAACCTACAGCAGTCGATGAAATTCCACTCCAAGCCCAAGTAGTGATCGAACACTTTGAAAAATGGGCCTTAGATTTTGTAGGACCTATCAATCTCATGTCTCACAGGAAAAAGTACATATTAGTTTGCACAGACTATGTAACAAAATGGGTAGAAGCCAAGGCTTTGTATTCAACCAATGAATAATCTATTGTAGACTTTCTCTTTGAGGAAATATTCACTCGTTTCAGGGTACCTTGGGAAATAGTCACTGACCAAGGGACACAATTCACCTAAAATTTGGTCAAGGCTCTTACTGAATTGTATAAGATCAAACACAGAAAGTCTTCTCCCTATCACCCCCAAGCCAATGGCCAAGTAGAATCGACCAACAAAGTGATAGAAGCCATCCTCACTAAGACTGTTTAGCTGCATCACAAAGACTGGGATGATAGGTTGCTTGAAGCCTTGTGGGCCTACATGACATATTGGATAAATACAATAGGCCATACACCTTATGAGTTGGTGTATGGGAAACAGGTACTACTGCCCATAAAGTTTTAGGTAAAAACCTTTAGAACTGCCATGCAATTAGGAATGGACCTGAATGAAGATAAAAAACAGAGGCTATTACAATTAAATGAGATTGATGAGATAAGACAAGATGCTCTACAAAGAACCACCTTGATACAAGAGAAAAGGAACAAATGGCACGACAAGTACATTAAAAAGAATTCCTTCTAGTTAGGTGATTGGGCCCTCCTATATGATAGCAGATTCAAAAATTTTAAAGGTAAATTGTCTACTAGATGGATGGGGCCCTATGAGGTTGATACAGTTTATGACAATGGTTTAGTAAGGATAAATACCATTGATGAAAATAAGACTTCCTTTGTTGTAAATGGGAATAGACTAAAGGTTTATCATAAGCCTCTATCAAAAGAGGATTTCATCAAAAATATTCTTCATAGTTCCGAAATGCAACTGGTAAGCAAGAAGGTTTCCCCTCCTGCTGACTTGCCATAGTAAGTTCAATTTCGTAAATTCATCTTCTGTACATAGGTCTTTCATGTGTACATAAGATGAATTTACGAGTAGGAACTGGCCTGGGCTCGATAAAAATCCACGGGACAGTATAGAGAGTTTCCTTTAAGTTTTCCAGACTCTTTAAAAGTGAAAAAACCGGCGAGCAGGAACTGGCCCGAGCTCAATAAAAATCCACGGGATAGTATAGAGAGTTTGCTTTAAGTTTTTTAGACTCAGTAAAATTGAAAATACCGACGAGCATTAACTAATCCGGGCTTGATAAAAATCCACATAAAAGTATTAGTTAGGATTATTATTGTTATTGTAATAAAAGAGGAAATGCCAGCAGAAGCATGATCACCTTGGTTCCAAAATAAAAGGGGTTCTGTCATCTTATTAACTGGTCAGTACAGAATATTCTCCTGTTACAGAGCTCTCTTGCATCATTCCTCTACAAACTTTTGGTAACTACATGGTTTTTTAGTCGAATTTGATCACATAACACCAACTATTCCTACAAATCACTGCCACCAGAATCTGTGTCAAAGATTTTTCAAGCACCAGAAAAAATCTTCATCTCTGTTCTTATCTGGCACCAATGATCACCTCTATGTTCATCTGGTACCAAGGGCCACCCCTGCAACAAATCATCTCGTTATTCTTATCCGGTACTGGATCCTATCCAGTATTAAATGAGGGACCCTGCATTATTCCGGTACTAATTACGAACTCTATACACATGTGATCCCATACTAGTTCCAATGATGCACACAGGTGATCCGGTACTTAGATGATCCAGTACTGGTAAGGATGTGAGTGGTACCTCTCATCATATTTCCAAGTTGCTTCAATTATTAGTGAAAGGACATACATATTCAACATTTTTTTTTCATTTTATTTTAAGGAATTAGACTAAATATGAATTTAGAACATATGATTTCTCTCAGATCATGACATACCCCTGTTTTGTCACGAATATTTGTAAAATCCTCGACCACACTTTTATAAATAGAAAATTTCCTACAAAATATCAAGAGTGCGAGGTCATGATGTCTTTTACCGGATCAAACTCATACTCCCTCTGTCTATCCGGTAAATAAACCCCATAAACTTATGATTCACTTTCGTACTATATGAAATGACACAAATCATGAATCACAACATATTGAGTAATGATCCTAGCCGATTTCATATACACGAGTCCCGGTCATAACGACCACATCATTCCGTGAATATCATCCAACACCAAGTTTCCCACGAATCCGTAAACCATTAGTGGATCCGACTTGCCTCACCATATCATCATGATTATTGACGTGACCGTTGTAATCTACACTTCCATTCATAAATGATCCTCTAGATGGCTCTTCCATATAGATGAGCGTTATTTACCATTTCTGTCACACCATATACAAACATCCTGTGCCTTCATATCCCTTGCATATTTTTCCCCATCCGATACTCTATCGTAGCCTACGTTTATCTGTTACTCAACCCTCGACCCTCTGTCCGTGCTTCATCCACCTGAGATAATTTCTTAAGATAGCATGGGGGTCGACAGACATGAGCCCATATTTCAAATATACAGAGAAAAAATAGAATATCAGGCTTTCAAAAAAAATATGAA
The DNA here is from genome assembly GCA_010110895.2 of Picea sitchensis. Classification (NCBI taxonomy): domain Eukaryota; kingdom Viridiplantae; phylum Streptophyta; class Pinopsida; order Pinales; family Pinaceae; genus Picea; species Picea sitchensis. Next base: position 129,442 of record SNQJ01S0013125.1, read on the forward strand.
CATGCAGAGTGGGTGCCATTCTTGGAGAAGTTTAAAGGTCATCATGAGGGAATTTCTCTCATCTTTGTGCAGACATATGATGGAGAAAATGTGCACTTTGGGGATATGAAGTTAAAAATTATAGAAGCCACTATAGCAAAATCTACGGGTCTCCCGTTCGCTGGAGAAAAATAATTCAAGAGAGTGATTGTTGACAAAAATATCTGTCAAAAATTCCTCAAATCTGAACATCAAGACCCTGATTGGACCAAGGACATCCCTCAAAGATACACCAAAGAGGAATATTGGACGATGTTCATAAGTTTGCAGAAATTCCTCACCTGCAAGGGAAGGTATGGAGTGACCTTCATTTATCATTTAAAGCTTTTATCACATTTCGAGGGAGGACCACAAATTAATTTTCCCCACTTTCTATGGATGAGTTTAAAGAAAATTGCGAGAGGGGTGAGATCAGTTTCCAAGAAACCTGAAACTAGCCTTCATCATCATGGTTTAATGAAACTTTTGGTTGTTCATGCTTTAAAAACACAAGGTGGTAGTTGGAAGCAATTACTCCAACAAAATTTCGCTCAAGAAAAATCCAAATCTGTTGAGACACAGGAGGCAGGGACACACAGTGAGGGTTCAAGTAGAAAGGAAAAGAAAGACATAAAGGTGACATCAAGAAGTAAGGAAGGCACTGTTATGCCCATCTCATCTCATCCCATTGAGAAATCAGTGACAAAAAAGTCTGTCATAGGGGAACCTACTATATCGAGGAAGAAGACAGCCACCCAATCCTAGAAAGTAAGTCCTACCTCGGTTCAAAATAGTAAATATGAAAAGAAGACTCAGAGCTAGGAGGTCGATAAGACAACATTCCTGAAACAATCATGGAGATGTCATTAGAACTAGCCAACCAAATAGAGAAGACCCCTGACCTCAACTTACAAAGCAAGAAAAAGTCTGCACAAGCTAAAGCATCTAGCTCAGTCTTGCACCCTAAAGACCAACTATCACAGAGTAAGAAACGAAAGAAGGAGGAGACATATCAATAGAGGATTTTATCTAAGGCAATTGTAAAACCCCCTCTGAAATCCCCTAAAGAATTGAAAATCATTCCTGAAGCTACTCAGCCTTTCCAAAAACCAGCTGGTGAATTGAAAGAAACCGTTAAGGTGATAAGCAAAAACAAAAAGAAACTAGAAGGGAAGGAGGCACAAGTTCCAGAGCCTATGCCTCAATGCTTCAGAATAAAAATATGGATTGGCCAGTAGAAGAAAACCCCAAAATTCACAACTCAAGGCCGCAAGATAAAAGTCAAGTCGACACAGGAGGAACAGGTGTCCAAGCCTACCCCTGTCAGCAAATCTAAGAAAAGGAAACTGTTTGAAGAAACTCCTACCCTTGTCAACAAATATAAGAAAGTCTCGCTGCCCATAGGAAGGACCACCAGAAGTATGGCCAAGCAGGTGACAAATCCAAACATACCTTCTCCTCAAGGAGAATCCATGGATATTCCAAGTTTTCCAGAAAAAGGAAGTGGTTGTGGAGTTACCACAAGCAAAATAGAAGGGCTGGTAACAATAAGTGAGACATAAGGGTTGGTAACAGAGACTTTGAGGGATTTGAGGAAATAAAAAGAAGCTCGAGAAATGGTAACTCAGAAAGCACTCACACCTAGCCCAGACAAGTCCCTGAGCAGACGAAAAAATGATAATAAATACTTTGAGGAGTTTGAGGAAAGAAAAAGAAGCTTGAGAAATGGTAGCTAAGGAAACACTCACACCTAGCCCAGACAAGTCCTTGAACAAACAATTTTTTTTAACAAAGATTGAGAGATTGAAGCAAGAAGTTGAAGAATACAAAATATTGGACAAGCATATCAAGGCAGAGAATACAGAATTGAAGGAACAACATGCAGAGGTATCTGCCAAACTTAACAAGGTCTTAAGATTGATCCATTACACTAGGGTGATCAAGAAGGAATTAAAGAGTGACGCTTCTGGTTTTAACATCGTGCAATCTGAGAAATAATAGAGAAGGGTCCAATTGTGCAAAAAGTTTTTGGGCATCAGTTTTTGATAACATTGCATGAGGACATGCAACACCTTCAACATGGGGGAAATGTTGAGTCCTTATTTTGACTTAGATAATGCCCTATCTTACCTTGTATATAAGCCCTTTTTTCCTATGTTATAATCCTATACTAGACTATTCCCTCCCAAAACACATACCTAATAGATGTGTTCATGTTCACAAGAGGTAATTGATGATTTAAAGCATGTTTGTTTAACTTTCTTAAATTAATTCGATTAAAGTGTTTTATTTTGTATAGTACTAATGGTTTGATTTATGAGCAGTCTATCTGGAACTACCAGACACCGTGCAATCCGGTACCAAATCCATTCCATTACCCAAGGCAGTTTTGATCTGGTACCAAATCCATTCCGGTACCAAGTCATGCGCTATTCCGGTACTACCTTCTCTGCATCCATTCTGGTACCAAACTCGTGACTTTGTGCAATCCGGTACCAGAACCTCTGTTTCCAGAATGCGCCAGTAGGACCAGAATGATGGTGAATATTTCGAGAAGACAGTTGAATAGAATCACCCAAATCAGTTTTCAAGTTGCAAGAGATTCCATCGCTCATGCACTTTGTGTCATGAGGATGGAGTCGATTCCTAAAAATTCGATGTAAATCTTAATTGTAAAATTTATCAAACTGTTTAATGCTTATCCATAGATATTGATAGTATCAACTTACCTTATATAAGGAATGTTGTATAGATGATAGTTAGTGAATAATAGGGAATGTAATGAAGTATGCTATCAGAAACAGACGATACCTATCATTTTCATGTATGAAGTAAAAGACTATTGATTCAATTTACCAGTTGAATTAATGCAAAATATATTTTATGTCAATTCTTGAATGTGAGTGAAAATATTTAGTCTGTTACTTTCTTAAGAGGTTCCTTGTTGGTTCGGCAAGGGCCCACTACCCCAACCAAGGTAAACCTCCTTGTATACGTTCTGTGTGTTTGTGTGGATATTTTACAACAGTGTGTGTGTGTGATTGATCTTTTAATTTATTTTCAGAGTTCAACATTGAGTTAATCGTTTTGAATTGGTGTGAATAAGCGAGTGCTAGATCGAATATATACTTCATTCTCAGATGTTGAAGATGGCCATTTAATTATTTGAAGCATGGAATGATATCTTGAGTTTATGATTGCAGTAGATTTAGTATATCAAAGAATCAGAAGACTTTATATCTCATCTTCATTCTATGCAATAAAGTCTCTCAGTTATACTGGATATTCCTTGTGCTGGTTTGATTGAATTACATGAAGCTGGAGTTTGTTTTGATTTCAAGAGTGATTGGAATTGATTGCTAGTTATTGTTTTGATTGCTATAGGAGACAAGCTTCTTAAGTTCATCCCTTTAATTCATGAGCCTGAAATGAACAGACTTGTTTCTTTAGGGAAGCATCTCTTTGATTGGTTGTTTGTTTAAGTTTCATTATCAGTTTTCTCTTCTAAGTTCAAAGATATTTGAAGTATTTAAAATTCTTAGAAACATAGTTTTTATGTTATTAATTATTTCCTATATGCAACAAACTGAGGTAGGTTACCTGTTCTCGGCACATATAGCGTAACAACTCTTTTGATTACGAATCTCAGATTGACATTTAAATGAGTGTAAGATATATATTGAACATATTTATACCCCAAAACACCTTGTGTCTTAGTTTCTTATCCTTCTCCTTATCCTAGCAATTTTGTAACACATATATGCGGGTTTTTTCTTGACAGTCGCATACATACGTGTGTTGTACTTCTACAAGATGTGTATATACATGCTTTTCGCTTGAATAGTCATGCACATAAACCGTTGTTGCTTGATTTCTGGGTTTGGTGGTTGCTGGGTAGGTTTTGATGATTAACGAGTCTTCTTGGGTCTCTGTGGTGACTATTAAGTGTTTGTGGAATGATAGGAAACCTATATTTGGTTGAAGTTTTGGGCGGTGCCTTTCTCACCATCTTTTCATTTTGATTGTCCTTGCACCTTAGGCTGGGTGTTTTTCTCCTTGATATCCTACTTGGGTTGTATCTGTTTATACACAATAGAGTCTTTATATCAAGCTGTTGTTCAGTCCTTGCATTTTCATTTTTCTTATATTGAAAATACAAAAATATTAGGCATTTTACATTGATTGGAATTTTGATCTCTTGAGTCTTTGTCATTTATCTTAGTGCATGTAAAGAAAGATTGCATTTTTTATTTATAATTGCATAATTGAATTGAAAATTGAATTTTTAAGAAGCATATAATTGATTGGAAATTGAGGTTAGGACTTTGCATTGTATTCATATTCATTTATTTTACTTGTCGAGTCATAACATCACTAGTTTCATGACCACACCTTTTGATTAATAAAGGCCATTAAAATTAACACTATAATTTAAAATTGATTAGTAATGATTTTATTTTCTAGGGTGCACAAACTAGCTTAGGATTTAGTGCCTTGGAATAGGATTTTGTGAGTAAACTTCTCCAAGGCTATTAAAGCAACATATGTGTCTGACTAAGGAAGTGGAGAAATCCATTGTATAATCGGTAATATTAGGAGGCTTTGCTTAGACCGGAGTTAAGAACAAGGTTGCACAAGGTCGATTGAAGGGATATCCCCCCGATACCTTCTTAGTGTCAGATATATTTCTGGGGATCTATTCGTATATGGGGATCTTGCTAGTGCCCTTACCTCCGTGAGAGGCAGTGCTTTCAAGGTTTCTAGGTTTACTACCCTGCCCATATGGTGGACCTGAATTACGACTGTTCGCTTGTGCATCAGTTATACCATGGTTTCTTAGTTTCTTGACTTAGGTACCACATAGATTACTTGCAGGGGTTATTCTACAGGTACCCTCGGTCAGATAAGGGTTGGGCAACACACAACCTTTATGGAGGATTACCTCTGCGAGGGGATCTAACCGACTGGTTGTTAATCCCACGCGGGCCCTTATAACTGATTCTTCTTCCTCCAATCTTTAGTAGTGGAGTCTCAAGCCCCTCTTGGGCGAGGCATACAAACTTTAGAGAGGGAGGTCCCTTTCAGCGAGTTTATCCTGCTTGTGTGCATATTGGTCGTTTGATTATTTTCGGTGTGCTCTTTGATTATTGGTAGACCTTTGAGATTTTATACCGTGCCTTGAGTTGTCATTATCATGAATAGTGGAGTTCCTTTGGCTTCCTCATTTAACGCTACCTCCCCCATGGAATTGTCTCGTTTCATGGGGATGAATCCATTCACTTTTCATAATGGTATGCAGAATTATGACACTCAGTCAATGCCTTGGGTCTCTAATCATTTTTCTCATGGTATGCCAAACATTTCTTCGCACTTTCCATACTTTGTGAATCCTAGTTTTGGGCTTGGGGGCATGATGCATCAATATTCTCCCTTTTCATTTAGTGCGATTCATATCCCTCAAACAACTCTTACGATAGGAGGTTGGAATATTCCTTCCTATGAATCCACTTTTCCAGGATCAAGTGATAAAATGGGTGGTCATTCTACTTATTACACTCCATCCACCTATCCTTCTTTCACTATGCTGGTTCCTACGAATGATTTTCCCATGGAAAACCTACGTATGTCCTCTGGTGTTTCATCCAGGGGGAGTGAGTTTTATAGCATGGGAAACCCCCTTCACGACATTCCTTCATTTGGGGGCAAACGACTTACACGGTGTCGATGCCCTTACAACCCTGTATGAATCAATATGGAGGAGGATATTATCCTATCGGACAGGGCCATGGTGTATACCAAAACCCTTCTTGGCCTAGAATTTCTCAGAACCAGTCTTTCTCGGGACCTTGGTCTCAAATTATGCAAATCACTACTACCATTAGTCCAATCACTGCCAGTCATATTTGAGCTCCATCACCAACCACTACTAGTCATGTTGGAGATTGGTCGATGACCTTTACAATTCATGTTGAATACCCGCAACCAGTCGCTGCTAGTCATGCTGGGGGAATCACTCTAGTCGCCATGAGTCATATCGACATCACATCTCCAACCTCTATACATCATGTGGGAGATGAACCTCCAAACTCTTTTAGTCACACTGAGAGCATGCCACCAACCATTGTAAATGACGTTGGGGGAATTCATACGATTGAGAATCCCAAGTTCCTTTGCAGGACTTGTGAAGGAGATCACCTTNGCAAAGGAACTTGGGAAGGAGATCACCTTACTTGTTTGTTCCCTGCTACTATTGGGATACCAGAAGCATGGTCCTCACCTTGGGGCCCTTATGGTTATGAGTCATATTTGGTTTCCCAACCTTATTTGGTTGATACAGCAGTCATGTCGATGCAATCTTCAGCCGACACCACTCCTATTTTTGGGAGTGATGCGTCTCTTAAAATTTTTGTCTCGCATCTTGTTCAACCAATGATCGTGTTGATGCAATATTCGACCGACACCACTCCTATTTTCAGGGGTGATGCATCTCTTGACTTTGTTTTCTTTCATCCCATTCAACCAATGGTTGAATAAGTGGTTGCACCGATGCAATTTTTGGTCGATCCCGTTCTTCTAGTTCTAGTTCTATACCTTCTATACCATGTCCTTAACATTTTTAGGCCAGGTACCTTGTGAACAAGAGAGAGTTTTACTCTCCCTGATGGAGAGGTCCCCTTTGACTGGGATGGTCTTGTGGGGTATCCAATACCTCTTCTTATGTTCTTTAAAGTAAGAGACATTATTCAATATATCATGGAGAAGGTAACCTCCTCTATCACTTTATCATCCTTGACTTGGAGAGCTTTGGGTTTTCCTAATATTGTGTCAGCTATTTGTAAGATGCTAAACTTTCACAGAATTCCAACATAGGAGCCTTGGCCTCCCCCATGACATGCCTCCTAGAAACCTCTCAACGGGTCTGCTTTAATCTCTTTTCTGACTCGTCTAAAAAGTGAAAATATCACCGAGTGAATTTGTCCCTTTCACACTCGTTAAATTAGACTTGAAAGATCACGAGTCTTGGTTAAGCTCTTTTCCGACTCGTTTTCAAAAAGAGAAAATATTGCAAAGTGAAATTGTCTCTTTCACACTCATAAATTGGATTTGAAAAGACGTCTATTTGGTACAAGTTTATCCCTTTTTCAAACAAAGTAGACTAAGATTACGAAAAAGGACATTTATTGGAATTAAGTTGTGATTGCATCTCATGCCCTTGCTTGCAGTATTGAGCCTATTGCCAGTTCTCTCTTTGCATTATAAACCATTTTCCCCAACATTTTTGCATCCTCAACCAAGCAGAGCCTCGTTGATATCCTTTGCAACTTGACACCCTATACCCAGGAGGGAACGTTCCTCTGAGTGTCCATCTCCTGCATGCACCTCCTTGCATTGAGCATAGGTATGTTCCACTGTTGGAACTAGTTTTTCTTACTTGTGACACTCGTTTCCTCCTTTGTATCATAACATTCATTTGACTGTGAAAAAAAAAAAAGACGGGTGAGAAGGGAGTATTATCTTATATTTGCAGCAGTTGTGTCTCCTTTGAACATAGCACAAATTTTTTGAGTCCACTTTTCATCACAATTTTGGGTTTAGCATGACCTTAGGAAGCTGAGATCATTACAAAGAGTTTAACCCCTCAATTGATTACTCTTCCAGTCCCTATGGAGAGTTTGATTGATGCCTTCTTCATCTCATGGTTTCATAATTGAGTATATACTGTCAGAGTCTTCCATATGTCTCATGCTCTTGTTCAAATTATGTCTATCAACCTATGTCGCGCATTCCTTAGAACTCTTGACTCTGCATGTCGTCCATACCCTTAGTTTGTCTCAGAATCACATGAAGCTATAGTCCTATTGCACACCCTGGTCCTAATTTCCCCATTGGTAGGTAACCTTGAACCCAACATATGACATTTCATCATTGGTCGTTGACTGGGTGGTTTCCCTTGTGCTCGACAGCAAGAAACCTATTCACACATTGGGATTCATGTAGTTTCTTGGAAGCCATTAGCCTTATTAGTTGTTTCCTTACCTTTGTCAACAATTTTCCTCATTAGATGTTATTCAGAGGGTATTTTTCATGTACCTCTTGCACTTGGCACATGTGAAAAACACACATGGTCGTTGGTTCGTGAACATGTTCTTCATCTGATTTCCTCCAAACCATCAAGCTCCTTCTTTGTACCTCATGCTGAATGATGAGAGATGCCTTAATTCTCTCCTTTCAGTGGGTCTCCTTCCATCGACTTCAACTCATCTATTCTGGAGATGAGACCTAGAGTCCTATGAGTACCTAGAGGCTTGTAGTCATTAGTGGCAGGTTCTCTTGCCATCGAAAGTTCAGAATACATCAATGACTCTTGATCGATGGATTCTTCAAGTGTTCGACCCCGAATCCTTTATTCACACTTGTAATAATGTACTCGGTGCCTTGATACCTACTTTCATCATTGGTAGGCTGTCTCACATTTGTTAACGATATACCTCAATGACCAGTAATCAAATGAAGTCTCATTGTGTTCAACCTCAACTCCTTTATTCACATGATACAGACTTTCACCTTTGGAGGATTGTGTAGAAGACTTGAAGACATTAGTTTGTAGCTGCATCTAATTTCTTGAGTTGTTGCTACCTTTTCATTGGAGCAATACCCGTGTGACTTCAGTGATCATGGGAGATCAAATTGTACTCCATTGTATACATATATCTTCATATTGATTTTGAGATTAGTTTTACTGGGCCTTGTTTGTGACTATGACAACCTTTGGCATGTAACCACATTTTTATTTTCCTATTCATGGCCATGGATAGTTTTTTGGTATATTTTCACATGGATCTGCAGTGTAATTCAAATTGGCAGCCATGTATGCAAAGTTAATACATATTATAATGAGCAACTAGATCTTCCAGCTGGGTCCCCATATGCTGGAAACATTCCGAATCAACCCTTCAGTTCCACTTGAAGGATATAAATGGGCCAAATCCAAGCTATGGAAAAGAAGAGAAAGAATTCAACTTTGAGAGCAAAGTTACTCTGGAGAAATTATTCACTTCACATTGAGTCTGCATCCCCTTGTCCTTTAAGTTTGAACACATTGTTCAACCCCCAAGATCTTCCCTTACTGATTGAGAACTTCATTGTCTCTCTTATATGAAATTTACTTTGGTGGAGGATTGAAGTGGTCGAGGCCCAACTGGAAGGAACTTAGTTTCTCGGTTCCGAATCGTGATGACATGAAAGTTGATAACTTATTCACTTCTACTAATTATATCTTAATAGAAATAATATTTTCTCGTCCAATTAATATCTCACAAATACTTGAATTATTATTCCATGGGCGTATTTTTTTATGAATGTTGATGGATTATGCTATTGAATGTGCTAACATCATATATTATCACCATATTCTTGTGTTGCTTCGATGTTGAGGACTAGTTGTAGGTATATTTCTTTGAGTCAAGTGTTCAACAATGGAATTCATTGAACGTCTGGATGAGGTAGGCCTTTTATCTTGTCTTGTAAGCATATTTTCTTATATAGCATACTTGATATTAGAGTTGATTTCTGCAGTTATTTCCGTCAGTTGTGGTTTACCCCTAGCCATAGAGATATTTTCCTTGTAACACTTACAACCCGACTCTTCAATCTTTAGTTCCAAAACACTCTTGTATTCTCCAAAACTTCTTGCTCCAACTCCAATGCTCTTCTTCCTTAGTCTCTTCTTGTTGTTCCTCCCAAAAACATGCCTGTAAAAACTACTTGTAATTTCCCATATGGATTTCCTCTTTTTTCCCAAGAAAATTTGACTCACACTCTTTTCAAAATTTATTGTACTTATCCCCATATTTACAATAACTATGGGATGTGTCTCTCACACACACCCTCTTACATGAGTTTAATGATCGGGCTCTTATTCACTGAAACAAAAAATAGGAGGTTGTCCCCAAAGATGATAAAATTCAGGAAATTGGGTTGAATTAATACCCATAAATAATTTCTCCCTTGGGATCCTCTTAGAAAATCCTCTCATGGAAAAATTATCCACCATCTTTGTCCATACCCCCAAAAGTTGGTATCACATTTTATTTATTAAAATTAAAAAAATAAATTTGGCATATACATCGCTTGGCCATAGCCACGTTTCATATCTACATTATACATTAATTAAATTAGGGATTATAGTGGGGATTTTACATTCCCCCTCCCCTACAAATGTGAACCTTCCTATGTGCACAACACCATGCCAAAATACATGTACAAATTTTACATTAGAAAATAAAACACAAGTTTGCAATTTTACCCTCTAATGATAGTCCCAACCAAAATCTCCCATTTCCTCTCAACCTCCCAAACCAAGGAATGCACCCCCTTCACTTCTTCCAGTCCATTGGGTTGCACCATTATTTTACCAGGTCTATCATCGTAGGTGACCAAGAATTTTGAGATCTGTTTCCAGACTCTAACTACTAAAAGATGGAGTCTTGCATTTTTAGCTTCCGTTTCTTTAAATATGACAAAAATTTGCGGGTTTTTCTCCCGCATAGTTTCTTAATGATCCCATGTTTCATATTCAATACTTTAGTAGGTCCATTGACCTTTACCATCGCTATGGATTTTTTCCTAATAAATTTGACTTTCTAGTTGAAGATGTGTTCTGGTTTCACTCAAAAATCCTGTTCATTTTTCAGTTGGATCATAGTCCAATCAATTATGTGGTTAGAGTCAAACATATATTTGTTTAATAATGAAACATGAAATACAATATGCACTCTCATGTATGCATGGAATTATAGCATGTATACAATTGGCCCTATCTTCTCTAATATTTCAAAAGGTCCACAATATTGTGCTGCCAACTTTTGGCAGGAACCGAATCTTAGCGAACTTCTTTTCACTTTCACTTTTATAAAAACATGTTCACCTTCTTTAAAATCCCTAAAAACTCTATTCTTGTTTGCATAATGTTTTATCCTATCATGGGAAACCTTTAAATTCTACTTTATCTTTGTCATCTTCTCTTTCACTTCCTTCAACAATTATGGCCCAACAACAACTATGTTTGCTGGGTTATTCCAGCTCACCAATGTGTTACACTTTCTACCATACAATGATTCAAATGGGCTAATTTGTATGAGTCTTGATACCCATTATTGTAAGCAATTCCACCAAGTGGATGTAAGCCTCCCACTTTGATGGATGGTCCATCACATACATTCTGAGCATGTATTCAATGAATATGTTAGTCCTTTCTATTTCCCCATCCGACTCTAGGTGATATGTTGTACTGATATTTATGTTTGTTCCAAATCATTTGAACAAAACTTTCCAAAAATTCAATGTGAATTTTGGATTTATATTTGAAACAATTGCCTTGGGAATCCCATGTAGCCTAGAAACTTCCCTCATGTAAATCTCTATGATGTTTGTTTCCTTGTGTGTAGTCTTCAAAAGAATAAAATGTGCAACCTTCATTAACTAATTCACCACCACCATGATGTAATTCACCACTTCCCATTTCCACTTAGGAATGTGAAATGGCTATAGCATCTCCATTGGATGACCATGCTCTACTTTCACCTTTTGACATTCTAGACACCGAGCTATATAATCAACCACTTCTTTCTTCATTCCCGGCCAAAACTATTGTCTTATTACAACTATAATGGATTTATGATATCCAAGGTTCCCAACATATGACCCATTATTCATTTCCATCAAAATTATATTTTTTAGTTCCCCAGAATTTGACACATATATGTTTCCTCTATACGTTAGTATTCCATCCTCTTTCAACTCATAATATTTAAATTTCTACTGAAATTACCTTGTTGTAATGTTTCTTTTATTTTTAAATACTGTTGATCTGAATTCGCAACTTCAGTAATTTCATCTTTTAAATATGATTTGTACATGATGATGGTTCTAACATGAATCTCATGTGCTTTTCTACTGAGTGCATCAACCACTTGATTCTCCTTGCCTTTGATATGTCTAATCTCAATGTCATATTCACTCAGAAATTCTAGCCATCTTTTTCTAACATTTAATGTGGGTTGTCCAAACAAATGTTTCCAGTCACAGTGCTTTGTTCTTAGCTCAAATATTCTCCCCATGAGGTAATTCCTCCACATTTTTAATGCGTGAAAGGTGGATTCTAATTCCAACTCACGCGTAGCATAATTCCTTTCATTCTCTTTTATTTTTCGAGACTTGTAGCACACCACATGTTACTTTTGAGTGAGGAATCCAACTGAGCCCTTCCTTGCACGCATCAGTGCACACCACAAAATATTTGTTCGGATATGAAATCTTTAATATTGATGCACTTGTCAAAATTTCTTTCAGCTGCTAGAAGCTCTCCGCACACTTGGAAGTGCATTCAAATTTCACTCCCTTATTTTGCATAGAAGTAATGGGGATTGAAATCTTTGAATTTTTTTTTATGAATGTTCAATAATAACCAACAAGACCCATGAATGAAATAACCTCTATAACATTTCTTGGTGTTGGCCATCCTCTAATGGCCTCTATCTTATTGGAATAAACTGTCATTCGATCTTCTGAAATAATATGCCTCAAGTAATGAATCTTATTTTGATAAAATATGCACTTACTTAGCTTGGAGTACAATTTATTCTCTCTTAAAACTTGCAGCCCAATTCTTAAATTTTTCTCATGATATTCCTATATCTTTGAGTAGATGCTAATATCATTTAAGAAAACAATCACAAACTTGTTGAGGTACTCCTTGAACACTCCATTCACCGGGCACACAAAAACAATTGGGGAATTTGATAGCCTAAATGGCACTACTATAACTTCAAAATTCCCATATCTTATCCTAAATGTTTTGTTGCTGATATCTTCCTCCTTTATCCTCACTTGATGATAACCTGATCTCAAGTAGATTTTGGAAAATATTTTTGCACCTTTTAGTTGATCAAATAAATCATCAATCCTTGGAAAATGATATTTTTTCTTTATGGTAACCTTATATAATTGTCTAAAATAAATACACAGCCTTAAGGTTCCATCTTTCTTTTTCACAAAAATAACTGGGGCTCCCCAAGGTGACACACTTGGGTGTATATACCCCTTCTACAAAATTTCTTCAAGTTGTATCTACAACTCCTTCAATTCGAGTGTGCCCATTCTGTAAGGTGTCTTGGACATTGGGGAGACTCCTAGCACCAAATAGATAGAGAAATCAATGTCCCTCTTCGGTGGTAGTCCTACGATTTCATCAAAAACATATTTCAAATATCTCAAGACCGGATGGTCTTGAATACTTTCCACTTTATCCATGGCCGCCTCTTCCATATGGGCTGCAAAAATATGAGATTTTTTCCTAAAACTCTTTTTCAAATACATAGCTGAAATCTCTCTGATAGCTACATCTCTTGGAATTCTTTGAACCTTTCCTTACTTCCCTTCTTCATCAATACACATGATTGTCTTGTTGGAGTAGTCTAGTGCATCATGGTGTTTTTCCAACCAACCCATGCCAACTAGACAATCATATGAACTTATAGGTATGATGTTCACATCTACCTTTGTGCTAAGTCCATTCATGTCTATTGGGAAATATTTAACCTTACTTGTTTTCCTCTTATCCCTTGGGGCCAATTTAACTAACCAATATTTCTCATGCTTACTTATTTGCCTCCCATATATTCAATTGTTTCATCCTCCTGAATGTCGTGGCCAATCCTCATTATTTCTCCTTTGTGAGGGTAGTCCCTATATAAGTTATTTCCCTCACATCCCCAACATTGTATAGGTTATTTCCTTGGCCTTTTCCTAAATGAATTTGCCATCCTAGGCTCATTTCAAGTTGATAGTCCTTGCCAATTTTCTTGTGATTTGTTCTCAAAAAAGGGTGGCTTAAAACCTCTATACCTTTGATCCTTTTTACCCTTCATATTATCATTCTAATCTCTTTGGAATAATGACCTCCCTATTCTCTCATAAATATGTTTTTCTCTCCTTATGGCCTCCTCCAAATTCCCGGGGCTATCATATTTTATCTTGTCACTGTAGAAAGAGGGTAATCGACTCAGAAACCTTTGTATTTTGACCTTCTCATCCTTTATGAAGCCCACATACTTCAACAACTCAAAGAACCTATTTTCATATTCATCCATTTTCATGCTTCCCATCTTGATTTACAATAACTCTTTCATCTTCCTTTCATAGTAATGCTTTGAAAAATATTTCTCATGGAAATATCATTTGAACTCCCTCAATGGGACCTTCTTCTCATCAAGGTACTTGGCTTTCTTAAGTTGATCCCACCACATGGCTACCTTTCCTTGCAAGTGGTAGGTTGCAATTTTTTTTTCTACACTCGAGGGATAATCACACAGCTGGAAATATTTCTTCATTTCCAATAGCCAAGGCTCGACTTCTTCTCCCTTCCTGTTCTCACCATTGAAATTTGGTGGCTTGATTTTCCTAAGTTCACCTTGAAAAATGTCTTCCTCACACATTTATTTCCACCTCTTGACATGAGACATACCTGGGCTACTCCCTGGCCTTGAGCTTGCATAAAATATCCTAGTGGATTTTCCTAGGGAACGATGGCACCTTCTCATACTCCTTGATTTCTTGTCATTCCCATGGTCATCCCTTTTGCTATGGGATATGGATTCTTTTACATGTATAACACTATCCACTTGCTTTCTTCCAAAGTATTTATTGGCCTGCCTATGCAACATATTTAGGATCTGTAGTATCTCTTCCTAGGATTTCATGATCTTCTCATTATCTTCCCTATAACTCTACACCTATCTCTATATGTTCCTCATAGTTACATGATCCTTTCTTTCTCTTCTTCCATTATACTCTGTCTCATAATTCCCATGTTGAATTGTAGCCCTATAAATTCCTCTTCATGGTTGTAGGACCCTTGGGAATCCTCCATGACTGTAGTTCTCATATAGGAACCAAAATTCCTTCTTGTACCTTTAAATTCTGCAAGAAAATGTGCATGAAAATAAATTTATGTTAGACAAAATACATACATACATAATTCTGGAAAAATAATGCATAAAATTTTCTACTCTTTAATGTCCACCAATCATCTTCTTTTGATTTGAATGAAAAATTTGTTGTTCAAATTAATTTTCTGGGTTGATAAATTTATTCTCCTCCTCAAGACCTTTCCAATGACCATTCATTTTTCCAAATCCAAGCGTTGGGATGAAATTTATGGTTTGTGAAATTTTTGACTACTTTCCCCTTTTATTCTTGTATGCCACACGTGTCTTCTTTTTCTTCCTGAACATTTTTATGTACCTAGATTCCAAATATGGTTCCATGGATGAATTCTATGGTTCATAATATTTCCATAGACTACTCCTATTCCTGAAACAAACTTCTTAGAAAGGATTTATTCCCTATGGAAGTAAACTGGTGCAAAAATTATACCCTTAACCTTTTCAGCTGTAAATTTCTCATACAAACTATGTTTTGAGTTTGAGATAGATCATTGGAAAGATCTCTCTAAGTTCTCTTATTTAATATGAAAAGACATGGTGTACCACATGTACACCATGTTATCATGTTTTTTACTACCTAAGAATGACATTTCGTCCCTCAAAATTTCTTTGCAAGATGAAGACCTTCAAAAACTGATTTGTTTCACGAAAAATCATTGATTAATTGTTGTAACAAATCCTCAAATCGGCTTGCACATGGAATTAGGTAGTTTGGTTGACGTTGCATGGCATGTGCCTATTAATTCCATGTATCATATTTTTATTTGGCATTTTCATAATCCATAAACATCCTACTCATCCCTCAACCAGACCTCCTGCAAGCTCATCGAGTTCTTCCCTCTCGGGTCCTTTCCATCAGAAAGTATGATTTTACCTGTGCTCCTAGATCCTCCCAAAAAATGAAGCCTAAACACTATTGGAAACACCCATTTAGGTTTTCTCAATCGAAAAGTGCAATTAAAATGACCTCCATGATTTTTTTGAAACCCAAAGTCTGAAACACTATTGAAGACCTCTCCTTCTGAAACCCTTTGGAAACTTCTCCTTCCAAAAATCCTTTGGAAACTTCCCCTCCGAACACCTTTGGAATTTTATCCTTTCAAAAAACCTTTGGAAACTTCCCCTCCAAACACCTTCAAAATATTCTCCTTCCGAAAATCTTTTGAAACTTATCTTTGCAAAAACCCTTCGGAAACCTTTCCAAATCATGGATAATTTTCGGGGATAAATTTCGCTCACGGGATAATTTTCCATGGTTTTTCCCAAAAAATGATTTGCTATTCTAAAAATGATTCACCCAAATTCTATAGGATAAAATCATTTTACCTTAAAAATCACCAAAATTTTATACAAATTATATAAAATCCTTA